>PVLC010011411.1:0-47549 GCA_004027655.1 Graphiurus murinus
CAAAAAAAAAATGAACCTAATTGTTCTTTATCACCTATAATAGATAGCTTTAACTCAGACTTTTGGAAGTCAAATTAACTTCCAATTAGGCTACAATTACTAAATTTTCAAGCCATTTTGATACGAAAGTGTCTTAGGGCTTTTGGCAATACAGATAAAGGAATATTAAAATTTAATGTCTTTCTTTCCTAATAGGAAGTAGAAAACTTAGCATTACTTCTGTTACTCAGATATCATTACCAATATTGACTGCTTTTGTTAATTATTTACTTGTTTTTGCCTAATGAAATACTTTTTACTTTTCATTACATAATTTTCAACAATTTACAAAGGTAGAAAATTATTCTAATGCACCCCTCTATGTACCCTTCATCCAATTTCAATACTGTCAACATTCTGCTATTTTCTTCAGAGGAAACAACCTTATGATCATTTTTTTCTCACAAGTAGATTTCTTTCTGGTTATTTTCATTTGAGCACATGGAAAAAATGGAAGAGAAGAAGAGGGGGAGAGAAAGTTTCTCTCTATTGAGAACTTGAGAATCTCTTTCCATTCTCTTTAATCAGAAGACTTATTTCCCACTTAGCACTCTAGTCAATGCATATAGACATATTGACTCCAAAACCAAAAAAAAAAAAAAAAAAAAACCTATTAGCCTTACTAAATCCCAACAATGGCTACAGTTCAGGCTTTAATAAGTGCCTCTGATATAAACACTTCCAGAAACTATTTTTTGAAAGGGCATCCTCTTACAGAAAGGCTTAAACAAAATTTAAACAAGACTTTGACTGTAGATTTACAATAGTTTCATGACAAAAGCTACGGCTTAAAATATTTGGGGCGTTTCTGTGGGTTTTTGACTGAGGACATAGTGTGTGTTATACATTAGCTGTTTAATGTGTTTGGTTGTTCAGTCCAAAATTGCTTGGAAGGTTTAAACATTGGCAGCCATAAAAACAAACACTAGTCCATGTTCCCAAGGACTAAAAGAAATCAAAGCAAACCTAATAGAAGGCAGGCATAATCGTTTTCTTTTCACATGACTAATAAAGATGTGAAAAACCAAGCTTCAGTTTTGCATTTAAGCGGCAATCTTCATAATTACATCTGGGTTACAAAATGGAATGCAGTGTTTCTTCTCCATAGTTGTGAATTGGAAACTAAACTTTTACGCATTCTTTGGTCTGTATCATGTGGCCATGGTGGACCTAATGAGAATCAGGCAGAGTGCCAAAAGGAAATTGAAGAGAGACTCTCTTTTCTCTCCCTTTTAGGAATCTATGTCAGAGAAGTATTTGTCTTGGGGGTCAGACTTTCCTCTCTCAGTTTGTGGACACATTGTGGGACAGAATGAAGGCATAGAAGATTGGATGAATATAAATAGGTAAGATAGGAATTTGCTGATAGAAGGCAGGTCAGTGTTTTGGCAGGCCTAATGGTTTTGGAAGGCTTTCTGTAAGGCTGAGCTGATTTTGTTTGCTCCTAAAACAATGTTAGACCCGAGTGTTGAGATGTAGATAAGTGCTTTATAGGCATGCCCCATTGAGGTAAAAGGGTTATATTAATCATATATAACTTTTCAACAGTTCTTAAAAGAATTTGATTCTCTTGGAAATACAAACAGGGCCATGAGATATCAGCACATTTAGATGCTTAAAGTTCCATATTTACGATGTGAAAAGGACATCATGTTAAAAGGGGACATCTGGACTGAAGTTTGGACTAATTTTACCATAATAAGCTGTCATTAAGTAGATACCTAGGTTTAGATGTTTTGTACAGTATCCAATATCTTAGTTACTTTAGAAGTGACATGAAGATAATAAGAATCTGTAATGTTTCTGATACAGTGGTTTAAAATTAAATTACATTAGCTAATGCTAATGTTGAAAAAGTTCAAGTAGAGTACGAAAGGTTGATTGTCAACATTAGTGTTATTTGTGGAGTGTCTACCCCATGCAGAGCAGAGCCTTTGAAAGAGGAGTTTCAAAGGCACATGACAGATATTACTACAGATATAAACAAGGTTGAAATCCTTAAGTAAATAATTTGTTTCTGAGACTAGGAAGTTAGACAAAAGTGAAATAAACACATGAATTTGTCATCATTCCTTTCTTGCCACTGGCATTCACTGCTAGATCAACAGGTATTTGACCTTTAATCAAAGCATATCTATGCCTTGTGCACAGGTACACATACACATATACACATGTACAGGATTTTTAATAGCTGGTAGAGTCTAACACTAAATACACAGTCTATATGGGTATTCTTGATGTGGGAAGTTAGATGCAGAGGGAGTTTTATAGAAGACTGAGCTCCACCAGGGGAAATAAATCACTACAGGAACTTATACCTCCTTCTTCTGTTTTTTTAATTGCATAATAAACCACTCCAAAATTTAGTATCCTAAAACAGCAACCATTTTAATTATTATGATTCTTTGAGCAAGGAATTACACAAGGGTTCGGGGGGATAATTCATATCTGCTTCTCATAGTGTCCACTGGGGCAGCTCAGCTGGGCTTGAGGATCCAAGATGGCTTCCTTCATATGTTCTGAATTTGGTGCCACTGTGGGCTGGGGATTTTCAATCCCCTCCACACAGTTTCTTGTCCTTCTCTCTTTTCTTTCTTTCCTTTTTTTTTTTAAAAATATTTTTTATTGTAATTATACATCATAGTGAGATTCAAAGTGATACAAACATATATGGACACGACACTTGATGTGTTTCCCTCAGTATCACTCCCCACGCCCTGCTCTTCCTTCTTCCCTCCCGGTACATGTTCCTGAGATTGGTAGAGATACCTTGTTGTATGGACGTAACCTTATTTGAACCATTTCCTTCTCCAATCCCCAATTTTGTTTCACTATTCTACTGGTTTCTCTCTTCATTTGTTTGAAGTCCTTTTGTTTCTTATTTTCTCTCCAGCTTCCATATATGAGAGAAAACACATGAGCCTTGGCTTTCTGAGACTGGTTAATCTCACTTAACATTATATTCCCTAGTTCTATCCATTTTGTTGCAAATGACATAATTTTATTTTTTCTTTATGGCTGAGTAAAATTCCATTGTGTATTTACCACATTTTATCCATTCATTTCCTGATGGGCACTTAGGTTGGTTCCATAATTCAGGGGCTATTGTGAATTGTGCTGCTATAAGCATGGGTCTGCCTGTATCACCATAGTGTTCTAACTTGAATTTTGGGGGAAAATTCTGAGGAGTGGTATAACTAGGTCATATGATGGTTCTATTCCTAGTCATTGGAGTAACATCCATGCTGATCTCCATAGTGGCTGTACTAATTTACAATCTACCAGCAGTGTACAAGAGCTTCTACTTCCTCACATCCTCACCAGCGTTTATTATTGTTCATATTCTTGATGACCATTGTTCACTTTTCATGTGGCCTCTTCTCCAGCAGGACACCAGGATTTTATGTGACAGTCAGGTTTCAAGAGGGTAAAGTGAAAGCTACAAGATCTCTTAAAGCCTGGTCCCCAAACCAACAAAAGCAATTACCTCCTCCTGACTATTTATTAGAGAAAAATAAGCTCCTAAGTGTTTAAACAATTCTGGTACAGAATTCCGTTATGTGGCTCAATAAATCCTTTCTGTTACACCACTGAAGGCTGGCTTATTGGGGTTTAGACTTTCTCCCTTGCCTTCTTTGTTTTCAGCACCAAACCCAAAGGCTTCCCTTAGGCAGCCAAAAATATCACTTCTCGGATTACTGTTTTAAATAGGAAGGTGAGCATTTTGCCATTTTGTTTGCTTTGTTTTTGGTTAACCCTTCGTTAATAAGAAAGTTACATGAAATAGAACATCCCTGTTGCTTTGAGAATTATAATTCTTCTAGGTGAATTTGGAGAGAAGGAACTGTCCTGTGAATTTCAAAAAGGATGCTGCAGAGAAAGAAATGGTATAGGATACAGAATTAGGTGGTAACAACAAGCATTAATATTCATGACAACCCTCAAAAGAACCTTAAAGAAAAGGGAGGCAGCCAAAGCTAATGGATTATTTTCATAAACCTTTACCTCAGTAAACAGTTGTAGGGAATTAATCTGGCATCAGTGTGATCATAAGATTCTAATCGCACAATCTTCCTCAAATGTCATAGCTGAGAACAGGAATAAACCATACCTTCCTGCTCAAATACTTGTTAGTTAAATCACATCTTAGTTGGACTGTGTGAAATCTGATAGACTGAAAAGTAGCAGATGTGTGTATTGAAAATCAAAAGACAGAAATTAACCACTTTGCTATTGCCTGCCCTCACTAACCCTCTTCCCAAGGCTTCTGAACTTTGAAAGGGATGCTAATTAGTTATTAGAAAATTGATCCAAGGACACAGAAAAGCAACACAACAACAACAGATCACAGGAAAATGGCTATTATCTCTGTCTTTGTGACCACAAGTGTCCCTCCAGAGCTTCCATGTCTGGAGATAATCAGTTTAAGAGAAACCATAGAGTAAGATGCAGCAGGGAATAAGCCCAGTGCCATTAAAAGAGCAGTCCCGAGAGGTCCTCTGACCTTGAGCTTTATCCTCTCTCTCTCTTTTCCTTCCTTCCTCTCTCCTCCTTCCTCTTCCAGGGATCAGCCACTTTGGATATTTTCTCCAGGTAAACATGAATTCTCACCCGTAAGATCTTTTATTCCAAGCTTAAATATTAAACTTCAATTCAAGATCATCTACTCTAGAAGGGACATAGAGCACTGCATCAAGAAGTAAAAAATAAATGCTACCAACATTCCTGAAGAAACACACTTTCTGTTGGTGAGTCACACATTACAATCATACTCAGTTGATCACTGTGTTACACAGCTGGGTGTGTAACACAATGTTTTTCCAGCTTTCTGCATCGATATCTCTGAATCTTCCTGATTGCCCAAAAGTTTTAGTGCTCTGGAACTTTGTAGTGAGCACTATAGTCTTCATTGTTTTCTTGGGGGAATGCTTCTAGCTAGGTCTATGGCTTTAAACATCTATCTATATGCTAATAACTTTCAAATTCATATCTTCAAGCCAGATTTTGCTCATAAATTCTAGGATTATGCATCCGAGTGCCATTTGACATCTTCTTTTAAATGTTGATAGGCATCTTAAACCTAACATATTAAAAAAAACACTTGATAAGCAATCTCTTCTCATCAATACACACACACACACACACACACACACACACACATACACACACACACACACCTTCCTATTCCAGGACATCTTATACAAGTACTAGCTCCCTCCCACTCCCATCTACTCAATTGTTCATGCAAATATCTAGAAGATATTTCTTACTTTTCTCTCTTACTCCTCCCCAAATTGATTCCATTAGCATGTCCAGGCAATTCCATCTCTGAAATATATTCAAATCCATCTTCTTCTCCCCATTTTTACTATTAAGATCTTAGTCTAAATCTGTAAGCTACCATTTCAAATGGATTATGCCATTAGCAATTTGTTTTTCCTACTTCTTTTGCTGTCTGCAATCAATTTACCATTCAGGAGCCAAAGTGATCTCTTTTAGACAATAAATTTGATCATGCCACTCTTCTTCATAAAGTCATCTATCTTCTCATCACACTTAGAATGAAACCTCATTGTTTGGATCCATGCATGAGCTAGCCCTCCTCCCTTTTGGGTCTCATCCTGCACCTCCCTTCTGCCTGTTCTCTGTGCCTCCACACTGGGAGCTTTATTCCTGTTCCTCAAATATATCAAAGTTGCTCCTGTGTTAGGTCATTTGCATGTCATCTTCTTTGCCTGGAGTATTTTTCCTCTCCTTCCCTTTGTGGATGGATTGTTCTTGTCATTTGCTTATCATTTAGATTGCTATCTTCTCAGATGGTCCTTTCCAATTACCAATTGCACCACTCTCTTTGTTTTCTTCACAGCACTTCCTACTCTGTGAGATTGCTTCTGGAATATCTCTCCTGGCAGAATGTACACTCTTTTAGAACAGGGACCTTGTCTGTTTACTTCTTCCTGAATCTTAACATTGTCTGGCACATATGGCTTTGTCAATATTTGCTGAATATAAGCTTTCAAAATGAGCATCTAGAAGATGTTCAATGTATATTTCTTAGATGAGAAAATACATGAGTGATATGTAACATTTGTTGGTGCTATTCTTGGAAAGCAATCTTCTTGTGTTCCTAGCCCCCACCACATACTATTTGAATGTCTGTCTGACTTAGAATTTTGGTCAATATATGTAGTATGGTCTAGCTATATTTTAAGCAAGGAATGGGTGGCTTTTAAAAAATAAAATATTTACCCAAACATATTTCATTGTCTTGATACTTTTAACTTATTAGAGAGTATCATTGTCACAATAACAAATCTTCTTTCTAAATTTTCTTCCAGTCCTAGAAAACAATAATTCCCTTACATTTTGTGTCTGTTTTTAAATGCAAAGGACTTACCAACAGTATGCATACAAACTCTCTCCCATAATCAGTGGGGTTAAAGTCTATGGGGTATCAGTTTTGACTTGTCTTCTTGATTTCTGCAGATATTGAGGAGCAGAAATCCTTTTTGTGGCTAAGTTATTTTCCAATTCTCTTGAACTGTGCAACATTTTTTTTCCTACTCATTAACAATGGCCTTTAAGTATTTTGCCTTTGCAAAGCTAAAATGTAGGGATATTTAGTTTTTGCTTTTGTTTTTTATATTAATTATATTGGTATATTATAATTATATATAACAGTGAGATTCTGAGTGATACTTTCACATATGCACAAAAGAGTATTTAGTCTGTTTCCTTTCCCTTTCCATCACCTCCTCCCTTTCCTGATATCCTTCCACCATTCTACTGGTTTCTCTCTGAATTTTCATAAAGTCCCTTTTCTTTCCTATTTTCTCTCTAGCTTCCACATGTGGCCCTTGATTTTCTTAATCTGGTTTATCTCATTTACTATAACGTCCTCCAGTTCCACTTACCTACAAATACCACAGTTTTGTTCTTCTTTATGATGAAATACAACTCCATTGTGTGTATATACCATATTTTCTTTATTCATTCATTTAATCGAACAGACATCTAGTATGATTCTGTAACTTGGCCATTGTGAATTGTGCTGATATAAATATGGACCTGCCTGTATCACTATAGTATTCTGACTTTAATTCTTTTGGAAAGATACTGAGGAGTGGTATATCTAGGTCAGATGGTGGTTCCATTCCTAGTCTTTTGAGGAGCCTCCATATTGGTCTCAATAGAGGTCTAATTTACAATCCTACCAACAATTGGATTCCAATAACAATGGGAATTCCACATCCTCACCAGCATTTTTATTATTTGTATCCATAAAATATAAAGAACTCAAAAAAATAAAAAAAACACCGAAAAATTAGGTATAGCTTTATTGAATGACTTTTAAAATTCCTTGCAATCAGCCATCATGATTACTTTTTGTAACTAGTCGCATTTGGAAAACTTGGTGCAAATTCAAGTTTACAGAAGTAAAATGCATCAAACCACATGGCACTGTTGAAAAAATTTCACTTGCTTGATATTTTGTCTTCCAAGGATATTTTTAAAACTGTAAATTAATTGGTTTATCTTATACAACAAAGTGAAAAATAATAAACAAATCTGTGTGAAATTAGAATAGTCTACAGATTTTGAGTTGCTTCTATAATTTGAAACAATTTTAATAGTTTATTATTTAAAAATACAGAAATTTTCTTTATTTTAAAAAATAGGAATGCATCATATTCATAATATCATATATATGTATATATATGTCTAAATATTAATTATTTTATGTTATAAGTAATTTACCAGAAACCTCCAAGATTATTTAATTGAACAGCACTTTTGTTTTTTGTGTTTTTTTTTTTGAGGTACTGGGGATTGAACTCAGGGACATTCTACCTCCGAGCTATACCCCCAGCCCTATTTTTTATTCTTTATTTTGAAACCGAGTCTCACTAATTTGCGGAGTGCCTTACTAGGTAGCTGAGGCTGGCTGCGAACCCGGCAGCCTCCCAAATGCTGGGATTACAAGCGTGTGCCACCACGCCCAGCTAGCACTTTTGGTTTTTAAATAAAAGTACTGATAAAAGAAATGGGTCAAAAATTTAAAATACCATCTAGAAATGATTGTTATTATAAAACATATTTTGTTCTTAGATGTTGCTCTCTCCTATAAAGTAGCTTAAGTTATTGGAGAACAGTACAGGTTGTTATTATAATCTATGACTTGTAAGAAGAGAATGAAACAAGGGGATCCAAGTATTCTGGGTTCTAATACTACCCTACTATTGTTGAATCTCTATTTATAAATAAGCTACAATCTTTTTGGTTTCTGAATTTCCCAACTTGTTCTTCAGAAAGCTTATGAAAGACATTAATATGTGTTTCCTTAAGAGAAGTTTTCATAACCAAAAAGTTATGGAAATTATGTATAATATCCCTGATGTAGTCTTGGAAATTTACTAAACATAGTGTCATATTAAGGCTCTGAGAAATATCATATGAAAAATGAAACTGGTTAAAAAATACTTCATTATTTTCTAAATATTTTTGCTTATAGAACTCTTATATTTCTCCTCAAATATTTAAAAAATTTTCCCAGAACACCTATCAAATCTTATAAATCAAGTATTTCTCAGTAACCCAACTTACATAATATCATCCTACAATATCCCTTGGGTTTTTTTCAAACCCTAACAGCCTATGACTCTTCATTTCAAAATTATGAAGATAATATCTCAGAAGAAAACAAGAGACTGCACTTTCAGAATTTCCCTAAATTTATTCTCATAGTGTAATATAATCACCCAATAAACTGAATGTACTTTCTCTTATTGCTCATCTCAATAGAAAAAATCCCAAGATCTAGATAGTTTACTTCTAAGAAACATGCAGAAAGATAAGAGTAATTGATAAGCCTGAGAAGATGGAACTATTTTTCTTATTTGTAGGGTTTGATTTTCCCCTTTGATGCCTTGAATCACATGTTTGTAATCATATTACTTTGAAGAGGAGAAGAATGATCACCCCAAATCAAATGTCAAACACAGTTTCATGGGGAAGAAGGGGCATCTTTCTGCTCCTGGAGTGGTAGAATTGCCACAGATGCATTCAAACAGACAATGGCTAACTGATGCAACCTTTTGTGATACCTGGTGTTTATCTTTTTGACTTAGTTCTTTTCAGCAAATTAATGAGCCATTTCTATGTCTCAGACCCTAGCCCAGGCACTGGAGGTATGAATATGAGTAAGATGTGATCCTAGCATCCCCCCCCAAATTAAGGTCCATTAACGTATATAGTGTTACAAGATTACAAGACCCAGTATAAGTATCCATAGGTTAGGAAAATAAAGTTGAAGATGAATACTATAATAAAAGAAAACCAAAGTAAACGAAGGGAGAATCCCTTAGTAGAAGCTGAAATAATATTCACTGGAAGACAGTGGAACTGGAATATATGGGACATGGTTGCTATAGAAAGAAGAGCCACGAAGAGCTAATCTCAGTAGTTAATGATCTAATTTCAAAGAACTGTATCATAGGATCCTAAACTTTAGGAGACCAGAGGTCCTTGAAGTTGCTTAGTCGGCTCATTTTACAGATAAACAGCCCAATACCATATCACTGTTTCATGGCAGAAACAATGGGAAACTTTAACTTCTGACTTTGAGCTATTTTTTTCCCCATGGTGAAATTGGGGCTCCTGTGATATTTTGCTGTTGTTTTTACTATCATACATGATTTAAAGTAAGTAGACCATTACTTGTGGCTGTAAGATGTTTTTCAGTTTATTTTAATGAGAATTGAGCTACAACCCATTCTGCAGAAACGTTAAGAACATCCCACATTAGAGGAGCAGGAGTTTAACCTGTGTGCAGAGACAATGGGAAGGAATGGCAGATTTAAGGCACATGAAGAAGAAAGAATTGACCAGGTTCTTCTTGATAAATGAATGTGGTGAGCGGAAAGGGAGAAAGACATCAAACCAATTTGCTATTTCAGTTTTGAGTGACTGGGAGAATACTGATACCATTACCAGTTGCAGGTGGCCTCTGGGGTAGGGAAGCCATGTTGATGTTTGGGATGGGTCTATGGAGAAGGAGAACTGGACGAAAGGAATTATTGAAGGGATGTCTCTTGATGGCACCTGATTATAATCTGCACATGATGACTGAAGCAAAAGGAATTTAAAAATCATGGTATGAAGAGGGAAGAACATGTGGCCTATTATAGGGCGGGGGGTCAGGAAGGACCTCTGGAAAAATCATTAACATTGGCTGCACAGAGCAAACTGCTATAAATGTTCATAAATTTCAAGGAATAAGGTAATTGAGTTTTTTTCTGCCTTTGAAAAAGACTTTTTCAGCTTCAGCAATGAGTAATGCAGAGTTTATGGTTTGCCCTACTTTTAACAACTTCCCTTTATTTGAATACCTAATGATCGTTTTCTTAATAAATGATTCCACATGCATACCTCTGTTTCTTCACTTCTAGTTGGTCCATTTTCTTGAATATAAGCTGAGGACAGATGCTCACTAGGACAATATCTCCATTCTTCTTCCAAAGGCGAGTAAGAGAGAGCCTTCTATAATCAGAACTAAATTTTCCAGTTTTGTGAAGTTTTCCACATTGGCAATATATACACACTTCGATGAGGTTGTTTTGCTGGTACAGCTTCAGTTTGTACACTATTTTAACTGAAGAGGGAAACACTAAAAACACTCTATTGTTAGCAAAAAAGAACATAAAATAAAAGCAAGAAGCATTCAGATAATGGATGAACATATTGTATTTTCTATAAGTTCTGGCCTTATTTCTGTCTCCAGAAAGAACCCTTTTGGACTTCTTAAAGGAATGCTGCATATTTTATTTAAAGCCAGTTTGTCACACAACAAAAAGCTTCCCATTAATCTCCCAATGATAAATAAAAAGTTTCCCCCTTCTTTGCCAGACACTGGCAATTGCTTTGGAGAACATGCAAGTAGCATTTTGAAATGCATTCTCAGCCCCGTCACCCAGTGCTGTTTTATTTTCAATTTGAAGACTTAGTTCAGTGCCATGATTTCATGGGGTAATGGAACACATTTCCCCAGGTAGTACAGAAATCATAAACAGAGAAGCTTACAAAGTCTTCTACTTCACATTATTTTTTTTAAATCCATAGTCAAGAAATTGATCCATTGATAATTTCAATAGGTATCTAAGAAAATAAAAACAGTGCATTAACTCCTCGTCAGTGGCAATGTTCATCTCTTTTTTTCTAGGCAGCAGCAGCTCTTTAGGATCTCGCATTGTGGAAGTATTATAGATTTTGCAGAGGAAAATGAGAGGGTATGAGTGATTTTATTTATAGGCAATTCAAATTCTTCCTGCAAAGAATTTATTGCATCACATAAAAAAGGTAAAATACTGTCTTCTCCCTCCCAATCCTACACATCATTTTTAGTCACTGTCCCTAAAATCCTCATTTCTTCCACCAAACTCACCAACAAATACTGCCTTCACTCCTTCAAATGTATCCTTGTGAGCTAAGCTCTTTTCTGTCTGCATAAAAGTAAGGCCTAGTCTCCTAAACCCTTAATATCTTGCACTTTGACCTTATTTAAAGTATGCAAGCAATAATATCAATTATGTCAATATTTATTTTCTGATTCTATTCTGTTGAAAAAGTGCCAGGTCATGTGCTTATTTACTGTTGCTTGTTTCTAAAACTGTAGCAAAAAAATGCTATAAATACTGGTACAAGACAGGAGCATGGGGGGCAGTTAATGTACTTGAAGATTTGAGGGAGTTAGATTAAATTGATAACTATTCATGGTACTACAAACTTTATTGCATTGCTAGTATCATGTAGGAGAGAGTCCTTGTAGGCATGACTATTAATCTGATGTATTTATAGCAGTATTTTCCAAAATGTGTTCCAAGGAGCACCTTCAACAGAATTACCTACCTTTTCAAAATCGCAGATTCCTGTGTCACACCTGAGTCTGATTACATTCCTTGCCACACAAGGATGGCCTTAGAATTTACATTTTAACAATCAGTTCAGGCTATTCTTCTTACATTAAGATACTTGAGAATCACTGGTTTATCATATGTTAATAAAAAATTATATTCTAGCCTAGATCTCCTTCTTGAAATTCAGAATCTGTTTAGGGAAGAATATTCTGCAGTCATCTGGTGTTCATACTAGCTCTATTCCATCAAACTTGCACTTCCTATTTTGCTTGACTTGTTATCCTAGACTTTGCCCACTCCCTCATTCTCAACACTCAACTCAGCACTAAGTGCTCTCATGTCTAGTTTCTCATGATTCTTGTGTCTATCACCTCCTCTCTATCCCTACCTTTTCTAGCATGTCAAGATATAATGACGCTTCATCTGTAGAGTGTTGCAGCACTGAAGAGTGGGGAGGTCAAAAGACCTCCTGTTTTGAGCCCCACAAGTGGCATAAGAAGAGGATGCTCTGTCACATGTGCAGTCTAGAAGTCTTTTTGTGACTATAGAAAATTCAAAGTCAATAATAAAACTCTTGGTCTGTTTTAATTCTCACCATTAAACAATCTTAGTAATAAAATAGTCCTTGTAGCAGAACTATCCCCAGCAATCCTCTTGGCATTCTATTGGGCTCACTATACTTTTTGTACATATATTTTTTTAAATTTTCATACATACCACTTTGGATTATGATTGTCTGTTTACACATCTGTCCATCTCCCTAAACTCTGATCTCTTTATATATTGTCCATTTCTTGGAAGCCAGAAAAGAAAAATCACTTTGTATTAGAGAGGGCTTAATTAATACAAGTCTTGCATATTGGGATAAAAGGATGATTATAACATTATAGACAAGAAATGATTCAAACTGCAAGACTAGTTATGTGTATACCTCAGCCAGAATTTTCACTGCTGTTATTCAAAACAACTGACTACACAACTTAGAAGGAAGAAGATTTATTTGCTCAGTTTGTGGAGATTTCAGGGGCCAGTCCATGTGAGACCAGGATCTGCAGAGTTCAGGGCTTGGTGGCAGGAAGCAGAGAGAGGGAGAGAGGAAGGACTCTGCACTGACATAATGGAGGCCAGAAGCAAGAGAGAACAAGCAGGTAAGGGATTCAAAGACAAAAGCACAGTCCCTAAGACCACACCCCAGGGACACACCTTTTCCAGCCATACCCCACCTGTCTAGGTAACCACTTATTAAATCTATCACAATGAACTTATCCACTGAGGAGATTACAGCCCTCATTACTTAATTGCATCAACTCCAAGCACTACCACAAGAGCTCTTCAAAGGACTTTCTATAGCTAACCATAGCAATGTATCTGCATTTATTTCTATAAAAATCTCTAGAAGCTGTGAGAGAGATATTTCACCAATATAATAATGTGTAGCTGTGAGAAATAAGGAAGTGCCATTAGTAGATTAGGCAATTTAAAGAATAGTTGAATGATGAAAAAAAAAAAAAAAAGTTGGCTTGAACAAGCCAGTCCACTAACACTGGTTGGAGCACACATTAAAAAACATCCCATTAATCAAAACGAGGCCAGGGAGGAGAATGGAGGGACTCGAAATCTTGCCACAGAGGAATCCAATCAAACAATAAGGAATGTTGAGTCCAAAGAAGACAGGACTCAGGAAAGAAGACTGTGGGGGAGGGGCTTCTGCTACAGGAAGGTGTGTGAGGAAGAGCAATCTTAGTTAGTCTCTTCAGTCCTGGGGACTGAACCCAAGGGTGCTGTGCCAGTCTGTGTGTGTGTGTGTGTGTGTGTGTGTGTGTGTGTGTGTGTGTGTGTGTTGGGGGTGGGCACTGGGGCTTAGATCCAGAGGCAACTCCAAAATACCAATTTTGAGCTCTTCATGGGTCTATTCTGTTATGAAGTTGGACTGCCAGGGAGAGGGAATGGGGTGGGAATTGGGGAAGGGGTCAAATGAGAATTGTGTGCAAATATGTTGTTAACAACTTGTACTTAACAAAGATGTATGCTATATTGCATGAATTACTACAATAAAAATTAAAAAAAAATAGATGAACATTGAATATCAGGCTCAAAATGAAGAAATACACACATGCACATACTTGCATCACAAATACAGTGACATACCACATCGTGACATTTCTTTCAACTGTGCTCCACATATGCAGCTCTGGTCCCATGAGATTATAATGTGCTGAAAAATCTCTCTTGTCTAGTACTATCACAGTCATATTACTCATGTGTCTGTGGTGAGGCTGGTTTTATTAGATGTGACACAGTTAGGTACAATATGTATAATACTTAACTGTAAACAGCTATGTTACCATACTATATGTTCTGGCTAGCATTCTCACAGGCATAATCTAAAGACTTGACCATGTAATTTAGAGGAAGAAAGACTTATTAGCTCAGTTTTTCTTGGAAATATTGGAGTTGAGTCCATGTGAGGCCTGGGACTGTGGATTGCAGGGCAAGGTGGTGGCAAGCAGAAAGAGGAAGAGCACATGGGCTGTGCTCCTCACATCATGGAGGCCAAAAGCAAGACAGCAAGGAAGGAGAGAAAAGACTATATATCATCTCCAAGGCCACAGCCCAAGGGACTCACCTTCTCGTCACAGCCTATTGGCCTAGGCCACCACCCAGGTAAATTAGTTATAATGAATTTATCCACTGCTGGGATTACAACCCTCATGACTCAATTATATCAACTCCAAAATACCAATTTATGAGCTCTTCATGGGTCTATTCTGTTATGAAGTTGGACTGCCAGGGAAGACAACTCAGACACAAAAATATAGCCAAAAGAAAGTTCTTATTAACTGGCCAGGACTACAGTGGGAACTGAACCCTAGTGAAGTGTCAAATGGCCATTTGGGCTACTTTTACACAGACCAACTGTAAGCTCAGGGTAGAAAGTTTATATTCTCACAGCAGGGTGGCATGGCAGGGGTGGTCAGAAGCCACAGAACAGTATTGTGCAGGGGCTCAACAAACCATGTCAATCCCTTCTATTATACATATTTCCTGGTTGTGACAAAGATGGATCCTTCTATTGTATATATCTCGCTTGTGATAAGGACGGAAAGTTCCTAATGGGCTGTTCCTGCAGGTGCAAGTCAAGCAGAAATTACAGAAGCCAAACAAGCAGTTATGCATGACTAGCTGGATCAACTAGGGTAGCAACATGCATTACTTATGCTAAGGCTAAGGCCACAGCTTAGTCTATAACATTTCCCACTGGTTCTATGGGCATGAGTCAAATCATGGACTCATCCTGGGAGACTGGGTTCCAAAGTCTATGTCGGGATCCTCTTAACCCAAACCAGATCACCAGACTGGAACTTGTGGACAGGCTCAGAGGGAAGCTGGGGATCGGCTCCTTGGACCATCCAGTGGATAGCCTTTTGGGTCTGTTGGAAGGCCTGTAGAGACTTAAGAAGGGCATTGTTAGATATTTCTATTTCATAAAGATAACTTTGAGAGTATAGGGGGTGGTTTCCCAAACATGATCTCATAAGGAGTGAAACCTTCTCAATAAGGAGTGCACCTGGCCCTATGGAGGGCAAAAGGGAAGGAGGTTGGCCCAACTTTTGCCTATTTTTATAACCAATTTAGTCAGAGTTTTCTTTAAAGTCCTATTTATCTGTTTTACTTGTCCTGAGCGAGTGCCCTTTAGGCACAGTGCAATTTCCAATTGATGTTGAATGCCCTTTGCCAGACTTTGGAAGACTTTGGGCATGAAGGCTGGGTCATTGTCAGACCCTAGGGTAAGGGGCAGAATGAATCCGAGAGCTAAGTCCTAAGGTTGCTTTTGCAGTTACTTGCAACCATATGTGGTTTGTTAGATCTCAGTAAAGTCCAATTCCCAATGTTCACTAGATGTATTTCCTGGGGCATGAACTCCAAATGGGGCCTGATGTTCCTCTCTTTGGTTTATCTGTGCACAAGTGAGCATCTGGAGACCAGGTCTTTTACTATCAAGTTCAGTTTAAGGATGTAGTACATTTGTCTTAGCAGTTCACTGGTTTTTGTTGCCCCGTGGTAAGCTGTCTGGTGGAGGCAGGCTATTAGCTCTCTTTCCAAGGAAGCAGGTAGGACAGGTCTTCCATCAAGGAAGATCCACTACCTCTCTCTGTTCTTGGTTGTCCCTTCCTGCTGTGTCCATGCTTCTTCCTCAGAGGCATATACAGGGTTTAAAGACAGGCTTGGCTCTCGAATTGCTATCAGGACCTGGAGGGGCTCCACTCGTTCTAGGGCCACCTCATGAACTACTCAGTTGGCTGCCTTATTGCCCCTTGCCTCTAGGGTATTTTCCGGGGGCAATAGGCTCAGGAGAGAGTAGAGGTTTGGAACCGTGGGGTGGATGGTCTCAACCTGTTTGTTGACCTCCCTGAGGTCTTACACTGGTTGGTAGTCCTGAGTCCCAGGTTTTAGTACTGGGCGTAGGGGCATGTTCCATGTTGAGTGGCAGGGAATTAGAATCCTATCCTCCCTGATCCTGTTTACTTGTTTGGTAATGCCCATTTTTGCCTTATGGCTCATGGGGTTTTATTTGATCCAGACTGGAATGGCTGTGCTCAGAAGTTGAACAATTGGGGCTCGGTGGGTGGACAAACTAGCAGGGTTGTTTTACATGTAGATATAGTCTCTTCCTATTAGTGGATATGGGCAGTCAGGTATAACCAGAAAGGAGTGAGTCATAGTACCTTGTCCAAGGTTTACCATCAGAGACATAGTCCATGAGTAGGAAGCCGTCTTCACCATGGCTACCTGGATCTGCATCCAATGATGAGTAGGGGGTCCACGAGGCCTTTTGAATACCTAGATGACTGCTCCTGTGTCCATTAGAAAATAGATAGGAGTGTCCTCAACATGGGCTCCTGGGTGCTCAAGGGGATGGAGCCCCAGCCCTGTCAGTCTTCCTTGAGGTTGAGGATAGTGTATTCGTCCTCCCTTTTGCCCCTCTGAAGGCATTTATTTATTTATTATTATTATTTTTTTGCGGTATTGGGGATTGAACTCAGGGGCATTCTACCTCCGAGCTACACCCCCAGCCCTCTTTTTTATTCTTTATTTTGAAACCGAGTCTCACTAAGTTGCGGAGTGCCTCACTAGGTAGCTGAGGCTGGCCTTGAACCCAGATCCTCTGGTCTCAGCCTCCCGAATGCTGGGATTACAAGCGTGCGCCACCACGCCTGGCTTGGCATTTATTTTTTTTTAATGGCGCTTTTGTTTGCAATAAGTGCATTGACCCTTTCTAGGTCTCCTGTGTGTGTGTGTGTGTGTGTGTGTGTGTGTGTGTGTGTGTGTGTGTGTGTATGGCTGGCCGGTACCTCTATCCAGTTTCTCTGATGGCGGCCACCACTGCCAGCCAATCTCTTATTTTGTTTTTGTTTTCTGTTGAATCTCTATTATTAAATACCTTTGGGGCTATCTCTAACAACTGGGACCTATTTATACCCTCAAGCCCTTTTAACTTTTGTAAGGTCTTTTTTATGTCTGGGTCTGACTGAGTTGGAAAGGCAATATTAACAGCTCACTGGTTTTCTGGTGCGTCTGGGTCTATCAGAGTGAAAACATGATAAACCTCCCAGAGGTGCTCCAGGAACCCAGCTGTAGACTCCTGGGGATCTTGTGTGACCTCACTGACCTTATGAAGTTTGTGGGTCTCTTGGCTGCCAACCTTATGCCTCCCAATAGTAACTGGTAATAGTTGTCCATATTCTCCTTACCTCTGTTCGAGTTGGGGTCCCAGTCAGCTCTCTAAGATTGGAAGACCTGTTCAATGCACCTCACTATTTGGCAGCGCAGAAGTTTGATGCCCTAGGGCAAGTTTTTTACTTTCTAATTTAATCCTGTCCCATTCCTCTGCTGTGAAAAGGATGGCCAGGAGCTATTGGCAATCATCTCTGAGGCTTTTTAGAGAAAGGAGGATTTTGGCCTTTTCAATTATCACTGGTGGAGAACAGAACATATTGCTTGCTAATAAGGGCAGTATTAATTGCTAATAAGAACAAGCTTTCATACTTAGGCAGAAAAATAAAATCCTTTTTCTCTGTTTTTAAGCTGTTAGCCAAGAGCTTTGGCCAAGGTTGATCTTGGTCAGCTAAAACATGGCTATTAGCCCACCCCAACACTGAATGTTAAAAACACAGACACCTGCACTTAGAAAAGAATTATATAGACTCTCACAATGGTTTAAAATTGAAAGATGAAAAAAAAGCAAGCTATATTAAGCCAATATTAATTACTAATAACACAAAAGAGTTATAGCCCCCAAACTTCCATACTTTAAAACACTATAGTCCTGTGTCTTTCTTCTTTTATTTTTTTTAAATTATAAAATAAGTTTTTAACATAATAAGTAACTTTTAGCAGATAGAAATAAGGAGAAGCTGAGACACCAAGGACATAGGTGGATAATACTTGCTTTAAACTTTAAGAGTAAAAATAAAACAAAAACAAAGTGGGCTTTTACCATGCAGCCCCCTGATTTTGCTAACCAAGTAGTACATTTTGATCAGTGATGTCAGACCTATCTGTCCGTGTGAGTATAAACAAAGAAGGCTAACAGAAAAATCGTACACAGCAGATGTGTTTAAAGACCTCAGTGTCTTACTTTTAAGGCACTCTACTGCATCACCTTTGATGTAGTGCTTTAATTGCTCTATTCCCCTTTTACCTGGAATAATAAAACTTTGCCTAAGCTTGTAGCAGTGCAGTTCTGGCAATTTTTTCAAAACTAGCTAAGAGCAAGAAGCCACAGTGACCTCCCAAACTGTTACGCAGACCATGAAAGGGGGGGTGTGTGCCCCTCCCTGCTGGCCTAAGTTCAGCTCCCGCAGGGGTGGAGTTGGAGGGACTTCCCAAATGGGGAGGACAGGTGCTGCTTCAGTAGCTATGAGCACCTGTTATGCCTCCCCATATGTGGAGCCACTTTGGGTATGAAGTGGGGATAGGGGACTCATTGTCGAGGACATGGAGTCATTGCTCAGGCATCCTCCAATTGCAGTCCCTTTAGAGGGATGACTGGGAACATAAAGTGAGGGAATATTAAAGTCCTCTGGATGAGGTGGAAGAACTGGTGGATTTTTTTTTTTTACTTCATGGTTGATATTGGCTTTATTAAAATGACTTGGGTCCTGAGGGAGAGGGCACAATCCTTAAGAAGCCATGGGGGTGTTGGAGGTGTTTCCTCACCTGGCCAGCCCATATCAAATGAAAGCAATTAATTTTACAGAATATTTGGAGTTAGCCAGGCGTGGTGGTGCACCTTGTAATCCCAGTACTTGGGAGGCTGAGACTGAAGGTTCCATGTTTGCGGCTAGCCTCAGCTACTTAGTGAGACTAAAACTCTCAATTAAGTCTGCTCCAATACCACTTCCAGTCAGGAATTGAGACACCCTAGGGTCTGGGGTCTGGATCCCAGTGGATCATGATGGGGCTTCCAAATTTTATGAGGTAGGATCACCAGGAAAGACAGTTCAGACTCAAAAAATGTAGCCGAAAGAAAGTCTTTATTAACCGGCTGGAACTACACTGAGCACTGAACCCGAGTGCAGTGCCGAATGGCCGTTTTGGGCTACTTGTATACAGACAAACCATAAGGTCAGGGTGAAAAGTTTATGTTCTCACAGCAGGGTGGCATAGCAGGGGTAGTGGCCAAGCATAATGTTCAGAAGCCACAGAACAGTCTTGTGCAGGGGCTCAACAAACCACGTCAATCTCTCCTATTACACACATATCTTGGTTGTGACAAAGATGGATCCTCCTATTATATACATCCTGGTTATGACAAGGATCGTAAGTTCGTAACAGGCTGTTCCTGCAGGTGCGAGTCAAGCAGAAATTACAGAAGCCAAACAAACAGTTATGAGTGACTAGCTGGGTCACCTAGGGTAGCAACATGGCGATGCATATGCTAAGACTTAGGCTTTAGGTTAGCCCAAAACAATTCTATATCTAAGTACAACACTATATTTTACTACACTATACTTTTATCATTGTTTTAGAGTGGACTTCTATTTATATATAAAAGTTTTAACTGTAAAATAGCCCCATGTGGGTCCTTCAGGAGGTGTACAGATAAGACATCGTCATCATAGTAGATGACAGCTCCACATGTTTTCTCCTGACTGCCTCCCAGTGGGACAAGATGTAGAAGACAGTGGTGCTGATGATCCTGACCCTGTGTAGGCCTGGGCTAATGTGTGTGTGTCTTAGGTTTTTTTTTTTAAAGTTTAAAAAGTAAAAATAAATAAATAAATTTAAAAAGCTTAGAAAAAAATATAAAGAAAATAAAAATATAAAGAAAATATTTTTGCACAGCTCTTCAATGTGTCTTAAGTTGCATTATTACAAAAAAGTCAAAAACACTTAAAAGTTTTCCAAAGTAATGAAGTCATAATAAGTTAAGTAGCCAATTAATTATTAAAGTGATTTTTAAAAAAATAAATGTGGTGTAGACCGAGTGTACTATGTTTATAAAGTCTACAGGCTTTCACATGCACTCACTACTCACCCACTGACTCACCCAGAGCAGCTTCTAGACCTGCAAGTTCCATTTGTGATAAATCTTTATACCTATCATTTTTCATTTTTTGTAATTTTTACAGTATCTTTTCTATATTTAAATATGTATAGATGCACTTGTACTTTCTGTTGTATTACAATCACCTATAGTATCCTATAGAGTAACAAGCTGAGTAATTTTGTAAAAGAAGCAAGACACTACATTGAATAGTCAGGTATAGTAGTGGGTGATATCATCTAGGTTTGTCTAAGGACACTTGATGATGTTCATAGGATGACAAAAACACACCCAAGGACAAATTTCTTAATAAGCATCATCATCAAGTGATGCAAAACTATATTAAAAAAATAAAGAATGAATGACACCAAACTCAATAGGAAACGTGTTAATGGTCAATGGAAGACATTATAGGAAATAGAAAATGATATATCTAATAAAAGTAACTAATATGTTCAGATGAAAAAGAAGGTATGTTTCTGTAAGAAAGAGCAACTGTTGCATGTAAAGGGCACAATTAAAACAAAAAATTATCACATATATAAATAAAAACTTAATAATGCATTCAATAGCAGAATGAAGGCAGCAGGAGAGTGAATTGTTTAACAGTAATATTGGGCTAGGGAATTAGCTAAGATTTATCATGAACCTTCAAAAGAGTAAGAACTTTGAAAAAATAGTTAAAGGTAGGATAATAGATATAAAATTTACAAAATTAAAAAAGAATTATAAGAGAACAGAGTGACCTGAAGGGAGAAAATAAAAACAATATGAGATAATTCTCAGAGTTGAAATAAAACATGCAACCTCAGAACAAATGGGCTTCCTAAGTGCTTACCAAGATAAATAAAACCAAGAGAAAAATATTTGTATCTATGTATAACATCAGGTAAAACTGAAGACAACAAAAATAAAAAGAATATGCCAAAATTTTCCAGAGACTAACAAATATCACATGAATAATAAGAAAAGGCAAAGAGAGTCAGATATACATTGTGTATTTCAAGAAAATTTTAGAAAATAAGATATTTAGAACTGTGTCATCCATTGCAGGAGCCGTCATCCATATGTGGCTTTTTAAACTTAAATTAATAAAATAAAAATTCAATCCTTCAATCATACTAGCCTATTTTAATTGTCCATGTAGTTATTGGCTACTATATCAGAATTTGCAAATATAGAATATTTCCATTATCATAGAAAATTATTTTGGATAAGTTTTGCTATAGAACAATGCGCTCAAAGTTTTAAGGGAATGGTGTTTTAAGTATAGGATTCTTTACTGAGAAACTATGATTCAAGAGGGAGGACAATACTTTTTCAAAACTGTTTGCGATTCATGAATATAATATAAAGTGTTCACTAGTGAGCATAATGTAAGAGGGAAAAACAAAATCAAAAGGTGAATTCAAGAGGAATACTTTGGCACAAGAAAATACTGCAAGCAAATAAGCCAAATATAATCAGGTCTACATAATTATAATGAAACATTTATTTTAAAAAAAGTGACCATATGTTAGATCACAAAGACAATTCCAACAAATTCTAAAAAGATGAGATTTTAAAAGTTAATTCTACTAATGCAATATAATAAATGAGACAGCAAGATACAATCTATTTACATGGAAATTAAAAAAGAACAGTTTTCCATATAACAATTTGGTTAGAAAGAGCATTATATAATAAAATCTCTGTGTTGTGGCCAAAGTGTTATTAAAGTATAGTTTTTATTAGAAAGCCTTAAATTATTGTGTTATAAAATAAGAAATCAAAATAAAATAAATATTTGAATTATTCAACTCAAGACATTGGAGACATTAAACCTGATTCATGAAGAAATATTGTCTAAATGAAGGTAAGATATTAGTAAAATTTAAAATAAGAATATAATCAATGCAAGTTAAGGTATTTTTAAAAAATTTTAAAAGTTAATAAAATGTAAGAAAAGCTGATTTTTGATACTGAAGGTTCAAAATTTTGTCCAATGATTGGAGGATACTGTTAAGGATGCGAAGTAGAAAAATGATAACCCAAATCCTTTTTATGTATGTCTCAAATGATTGATTTGAGATATCTATATATGACTTTATTTTAGCAACTAAAAATATGTTGTAAAATTAAGCAAAAAGTACAAAGAATTCCCATATATCTCCTGCCATTCCCCCAATCCAACCTTCCCCACCATCAATCAACATCTAGCACCAGAGCATACATTTCTTAAATTAGATGAACCACATCTGTAACAGGAAGATCACAGGTTCAAGGCCAGCCTCAGCAACATAGCTAAGCCCTTAGCAACTTAGCAAGTCTCTGTTTCAAAATAATAAAAAATAAAATAGTGCTAGAGGTGTAGCTCAGTTGTAGAATTCCCCGGGGTTCAATCCCCAGTACCCAAAACAAACAAAACAAAAGAACCTGCATCAATACATCATCACCCACAGTTCATAGAGTTCATTAGGATTCACACTTGATGCTACTTATTCTATGGGTTTACACAAATATATAATGTCATTCATGCATTATAAAGGATCATTTATGCCCTGATATACCTTTCAGCTTTGCCTGGTCATTTCTCCTTCCCCAGCCCCTGACAACCAGTGATTCTTTTCCTGTCTATCTTTCCTTTTACAGAACGTCATCTAGTTGTTATTCTGTAGTATGTAACCTTTTAAGATTGGTATCTTTCACTTAGTAATATACTTTTAAGTTTCCTTCGTGTCTTTTTGTGGCTTATCATCTCTTTTTAGCATTGAGTTGGATGTACCACAGATACCCATTCACCTACTTAAAGACCTCTTGATTGCTCTCAAGTCGTGGCAATTATGAATGAATCTGCTATAAATACCTGTATCCAGGTTTTTGTACAGTGATAAGTTTTCAACATATTTTGGCAAATACTAAGGAGCATGATTTCTGGATCATTTGCTGCAAGTGTATTTAGTTTTGTGAGAGATCGGCACACTACCTTTCACTAGCAGTGAATGAGTTCCCTTGCTAAACCTCCTTGCCAGCATTTGGTGCTGTCAGTGTTTTGGATTTAAGTCATTCTAATAGTTTTTTTCGTAGCATCTCCTTATAGTAATATCTCTAATAGCATATCAGGTTAATCATTTTTTCATATACTTATTTGCTATCTATATTATCTGCAGCAGTGAGAAGTTCAGATTTTTGTCCATTTTTAAATTGAATTGTTAATTTTCTTAGAGTTAAGTTTTGAGAGTTTTTGCATATTTTGGATAATAAGCTTTTATTAGTTATGTCTTTTGCAAAAATTTTTCCCCAATCTTTGGCTCTTTGTTATATTCTCTTGAGAGAGTTATTTTATTATTCCAGCATGATAAAGATGTCATTTCACTGTATTTTGACTTCCACTCTTTCTGATGAGAAATCAGCTGTCCTTTATATTGATCCATGAAAGTGATATGTCTATTTTTCTGTGGCTGTTTTCAAGGTTTTTTTCTTTGTTATTTGATCAGTTTGAATTTTTATAGGTCTACTTGTGCTTTTGTTTGTATTTATCTTATTTTGAGATGTCTGATTCTTGGAACAAAATTTAATATTTATCTACAATTATTCCTTTCAATATTTCTTTTTCACACTTTCTTTTCTTCTTGGATTTCAACTATAAATACATTGTACTGCCTGATACTGGTTTTCATAAGTCATGGAAACTGATGCTTTCCTTCTTTTCTTTAGCTTAGATAATTTTTATTGCTTTGCCTTTAAGTGACTTGACCCATTCCTCTGTTATATTTCCAATTCACCAACCTTTTCATTTTATATTACACTCTGTAGTTCCAGATTTAATTTTTTTAGTTTTTATTTCTCTGCTGATATCCTGCATCTCTTAAGATATACATCTATTGATATATCCTCTATGATTTCTTAAGCTGCTTTTTAAGTCCTGTAAATATATATACCTATAGTCACTAAACCATGTGCATATTAGTTTTGGCACTTTTGCTGCTAGCAAGTTATTCCAAACAATCATCATATTTTATCTCTATCATTGTATTACCTTTCACTATACCCCTTGTTACTTATTCTGAGCCTAGCTACTAAAATAATTCAAATGATGCTACTCCTATGTGCAAATGGCCAATGGCTTTCCATCTCACTCTAAATAAAAGCTAAAATCCCTACAACAATACAAGACTGAATGAGCTCAGCCTCTGCTTTGCTTCTCTCTCTCTCTTTTTTTTTTTTCATCTGTTTTTGCCCCTTCTAAGTACTTATCCTCCTTCTTGGTGTTCAGCCAACACACTAGTCTAGTTGTGTTCCTGTCTTGGGAAGAATCAGCTGAGTAGGATGCAGAGGAACCTGTGTGATCTCCAGCAGGTAGTAGCTCAGGTACACTCTCTGGATCCTGAACGAGAAGCTGGGGAGTCAGCTCACCTTTGAAGACTGTCTACTTGCACTACGTGCAGTTGGATCTGTCTCTTCACTACTTGAATAGCTTATTTTAGTGGATGTGGAGTGTTATTCTAGTTGCAGCCATGATCAGGGAGAAAGTCTCTAACCATGTTCCAATGTACTAGTGGTTTTCACTGTGAGGTAATCATTCTTTTTCATTGGATATCTGTTTAGCCTTGCCAATCCTCCCCTATTTCCTGAACTCTATATTGTAGGCAGAAGAGATTTGTTACACGTAACTCCTTTCTTTCCTGGAAACATTCCTGACTTCTCTGACACATTTTTTATTCACTTCCCCAGAGGCCTTCCTTCCATATGAATGCTTTGTTTGATAATCAAAACTAATGTTGCTCACCCCCAGGCCAGGGCCTGTTCTGCATACATCTCTTTTGTGTCAAGTGGTATTACTTATGATATATTCTGGCAACATTTCATTTGTGTCTACACAAAGAACTGCTGGCAGATATTTTCACTGAGGGAAAATATAAGATATATAATGGGGCCAATGTGGGACAGAAGAAATGAAAGAAGTAGGTAAAAGGAAATAAAAAGGAAGGAGAAGTAAAATATGACTTTAATACAAACTAAAGTTCCTCATATCTTTACTACCAAAACCAGTTCTCTCTCCCTGACCTGTCTCTCCCAAATTCCTGGGAAATCTGTGAATCTTAGAGTCAACAACAACAACAGAACTATAATTACCCTGTGTACTGATAACAAGACACATATAGTATATTGAGAAACCTATCATTTAGGGGACTTTGCAGCTTATCTATTGATCAGATGATGATCAGCCTAAAGGTCTAGCAGATGACCAGAATGCTTGTGATCAGTGGAATGAGGTCATCCTCATATACCTTCCCATACTCACCCTTAACCAAGTTTCCTTTAGCAGAAGAGCCATGGACTCCCCAAGTGAAACTTTTACTGTGAGGATGGCCTACACTCTCTCTTGAATATACATTTCTTCCTTTCCCAAATAAATCTCAACCTATGTTTCTGACTGGCTCATGCCGAAATTCTTTTCCATCACATGAGCCAAGGACCCTGCTGGTCCTGACTTGTGTTCTCTTCTCTCCTGCACTGGGAACTGCTCCAGACTCTTCATGGAAACAACCCTTCTCCCATGGCAGGGCATCTGAATCCAGTACAATAAATATGATCTTTCTGAGATATAAATGTCTAATTTTAGATTATTTCAAGAGAGTGTGGATATATGGAAGACCAAGGAAGACAGGCTGTTTGGGGTGAAAGCTGATACTTTGGAGGAAAAAAGGAGCAGTCTGGGCAGGAAGTTTTCCTTGCCTACTTAAAAAATACAATTTGTTACTCACTTTAAAAATCAATAGACAGAGAAAGTCAGGTGAGCAGCAGAAGCCTTTTATAAGATGGTGATATTCCACCTTAACAGGAAGGATTCTACTCTGCATTTTGAGGCTTGTTTTATTTCGCCTGGACAGAATTTCAGAGTCTCTTTCCATATTTTTAAAATACTCAGTCTAACTAGGAAGAGCTATTGATTGCAACGTGTAAAGTGATTCTGGTTACCTTTGTGGCTCTTTGGCCAAGGTTTATTTAGGAAACGTGGAGCCTTAGGAACCCACCATTTAAGTCTCTCTCCACACCAACCCATTTTCATTTTTTTTCTATCATTTGTTTACCTTGCTCTTTCAAGCTAGCACTGAAAAGCAGTCTAAATAATGTCTGACCATCAAACTTTAAAAACATTTTCTATTGCCAGAATCACATACACAGAGAAAGGTGCATAACTGGCGAATGGATGAATTTTCACAAAGAGAATACTACCTTATTAATATGATTAAGGTTAAAAGTATTGCCATCACCCCAGCAACCTCCTCTTGCCACATCCCAGTCACTACATCTGCAAAAGTGACTGCAGTTTGAATGTATATTGTTATTAATGATTCTAGTTTTAACTTTTTGCAATCAAATGCTATATTCCAGTTTTTATGTCTGTCTTCTTTCTGTGTATATGAAAAATATTCATGCTATTTGTCCTAGCAGTAATTTGTTCATCCTTATTCTTGTATATTGTTATAACAATTTATTCATTCTACTGCTGATGAACTTCAGTATTTTCAAGTTTTGGACTACTGAAATACTACTTTTGTAAATTTTGTGCACCTGTCTTTTGGTATACATGTATGTGGAGTTTTCTTTTTTTTTTTTTTTTAATTTCCCTCCAACATTTTATTTGGAGAAAAATAGAAGTTGAGACTTGATTTATGATATATATGGAGACCATACATGATCTGTCCTGGAGAATGCTTCATGTGCTTTTAAAAAGAATGCATATTTGACTCTTGTTAGGTAGAAAGTTCTATAAATATCTACTAGTTCAAATTAGTTTATAATGTTTTTAAGTCCTCTGCCTTTTACCTGATCTTCCACCTGGTAATTCTGTTCACTATTCTCTTCTGGATTTCTCAATACCTGGCTGCCTAAACAGTGTTACATTCTACTTTTTGTGTCCCTGGGCTCATGAAATTGGCTCAAGTATGATCTATCTCTTAGATATTATCCTTTGTCTTCCTTCCTTCTATCTCCCCATGCTGGGGCTCAACAAATGCCCTAGGATATACCAGCAGGCAGAAGTTTGAACTTGTTTCAAGGACCTCTTCTTCTGTCTTTAATATGGACCCTTCTTTGTATTATAGTAGCATGTTTAAACAGATGCTTTGAATTTTGGGGGGCTTTTAGAGTTTTTCTTAGTGGAAACATTGGTATGCTATAATCTATGCAGCATCAGGAAATATCAGGATTCTTCTGGTCAAATTATTAACATATCATTTATTAGCAAAGGTTGTTTTCTTTCAAATATGATCATTACTAAAATTCACTCATTGAAGTTCTCTAAAAAGAGGAAACCCTGTTGAGAAATCTGTACTTTCAAACATGTTATAACTTCATAATTTTAGAATTTGTTTTTATTGTTTGAAATTTTCCATCTTTTTTGAGCCAAGGGGCGATATTTTAGAAAAAAAAATCTATGTCAATTTAGCCTGCTGCTTTTTATGTATCCCATGGTTTGTAAATATGATGAGTGTTTATGTATTCATACATATATAGAGAAAGCAGCGATATCAATATAGAATTAAACTTTTTCAAATAAATATAGCACAGAAACAGCTGCTTCTCTCTAAAGAGAGGAAACAATAAGCTTGATTTTAATTTTTAATTTATTTCTATGTAATTTTATGCCTTTCAACACTTCCTTATTCTGTCACTAAATTCTCAGTTTTTACAGTTTAACAGTATATTCTCTGTAGTGCATATATTATTAGCTCTTTTTCTGTAGCTACTCATTTACATTTATAATACTTATAATTAGGAAATTGTTAGAAGGCTTCTTGAATAGGAAAGTATTAAATTGAAAATTGTGTGGGACTTAGAAGGGAGATACTGACAATTGGATGAAATTAGTCACTTATCAAGAAGATTAAAACAGTTTTTCCAAAATATAAGGTGATTATTAAAATTCAAAATGGTTGGAAGTTAGGAAATTAATATTGTTAAAGAAATTTGGGGTCCTACAAATTTTAAACTGCCAGAAAAAAAAAACCCAGATATTATAGCAAAAAATTTACAAAGGAGTTTAGTTTAGATTAGTAGGTTTCTTAGTTACTGACATGATCATTTTGAAGGCTTCTGAAAGTTGTACAAGATTATGTAATATAGAATAATTTATTTTATAGAGAATTTTTATTAAATAGTTTTCAGTTCTATACTGAAATCTAAGACTTTCCTTTAATATACTTGAACATATTAAGCACAGCTAATTGAAACTTGTGTCTCAGATTTCTATTTGATTAGCATACCTCGAAGATGTGTTTCTTATAGCTTCTTTTTTCTCTAGGATTTTTCAGTCCCACTGTCTTGTATTCTTGTTAGTTTTGATTGAGTGACGGACATTATATATGAAGAATTGAGGAGACAAAGTGAACATTAGTTGATGGTATCTTCCTTTTTAGGAGAATTACATGTGTGTCTGAAATCAAATTCCCTTCTTTCTTTCTTTCTTTCTTCTTTCTCTTTTTTCATAGATGAATAGCCATTCCAGGTCACATTAGTCCAATCAAAAGTTGATATAATACTAACATAGATTTTAGACCTTTCCAGGATTGTTTTATTTCTGATCTACCCTTACTTAAAAGGAATACTTGGACCTTCTGAATCCTAACTGAAAGCTGACATAATTTTCTAGAAAACTAATTTTTATATTGACAAGGCCCAGATTCTGATTTTCATCTCTCTAGATCTTTGAGGTCTGGTTCCTCAGATCAACAAATTGGCTTTTTCTTTTTTTTTTTTTTTTAATGCTGGGGATGGAGTCCAGGGGCATTCTGCCTCCAAACTACACCCAAGCCCTGTTTTTATCTTTTATTTGGAAATAGGGTCTTCTAAAGTTGCTGAGATCCCTGCTAAGTTGCCAAAGCTGGCTTTGAACCTGTGATCCACCTGTCACAGTTTCCCAAGTACTGGGATTATAGGCATGTGCCACCATGCCTGGCTAATAGATTGGCATTTTAGCCACTGGAAGATATTCTTAAAGAAAAGTGATCCAAATTCTGCATTCAACTTTCTAGATTTTCTTCCTTTCTTGGATCTTGGCATCATGCTATTTCACTGAAATGTTAGTCCTCTAATTTTCAAAAAAATTTTAATATTTTGTTCATATTTTCAATAAAATATTTGGTACAAAATGCCTAACACATTATCAGTATTATAGAACACCCTAAGAATTATTTTAATGTGAATAAAAGTGGTTTTTCCTGCCACCCTAAAATGTGTACTTAGTTGTTTATCCAAGTCAGTCATTGTAGAGGGTAATCTAGATTTCATTCACTTCATTGTATTAGATTTTAAAAATTAGACAAGTAATAAGTATTTAATATATTAAATAACATAGAAACATATTAATAAAAAGCAAGAACTTCTCCCATCATCACTTTCTTACATCCTTAGTTGATATCTGTTCAAATGGTCAGTGTTCAGGATGTGTATCTCTGCCTTTGCCTTTATGTATATATACATAAACTTATATGCACACATGCATTTTCAAAAAAGAAAGACCACAGGACACATATTGTGTTAATTTAATAGCTTTCCAAATAAATGTTTTAACAGACATCTAAAAGTATGTACGGTTTCATTAATTTTTGGTAGAGAGGAATTCTGTAAAATAAGGAATATCTGTGATTTTTTTTATTTTGGGGGACACAATGCATTTTTTATTGTTTTTCTTTTATTGGTTTCAGGGAAATAAAATCTTTATGTACTTAATTCCAGAGACAGATGTGTTCTGTGAGTTAGTGGCAATGCAGTGCTTTTAAGGACAACATCATCCTAAACAAAATATGCTTGAGACTTTAAGGCCTGTTAGAAGAAAATGTATGTATTCTCTCTTTGTATGTGTATATATATATATATATATATATATATATATATATATATAGAGAGAGAGAGAGAGAGAGAGAGAGTCTCTATATGTATATGTATAGATAGGTAGATAAAGGATATACATTTATAATAGGATAGAATTTCTTATCATCTTTATTATATATGTATATATACAAACACACATTATATGAAGATAAGTATTATGTGTATACATATATGTAAATCAATACATTATATTATGTGTCTATTTTTAAAACAGTAATGATTTTGATTCTTTATCTTCCAGCAAAAATGTTCCCATAACCAAAAAGAGATTTTAGCAGCACCACACAAAAAGAGAAATTTTAGCACCACCACCACATAAAGTGACTGCACTATAGTAGCACAATGATTTTTATTTTTAATAATAGCATTTTTAAATGCTTAATGTATGCCACATACTTTGCTATGCACTTTCCATGCACTATCTTATGTAATATTTATAATATTTTTATGGATTAGGTAAATTTTTTGTTATTTAGCTGGAGAGGAAATTAAGACAGAGAAATTGAATTGTTTGTCCAAAATCAAACAGCCAAGAAATTTGAGGTTCAAGCTTTGTTCTTTGATTCTGAGCTCATTTCTGTCATCTCAATTATAGTGTCCTACAGTTTCTTCAGTTGTATTGCATTAACATTTTCTTTTTGACCTTGTAATTTCCCAGAATTTTTTACTTGGTTATTTTGCATTTCTTTGCTGTGTACAAAGTCCTACTCTACAGTCTGTTGGAACAAGGCTAGGTGAAGTTGTACTTTGCCATGAAACTTCTATTTCTTCCTTTAAGTAGAAAAAAGTTACACGAGTGACATAAATTGCCTTATATCTCAAGGGTTTCTTGAATTTCTACCAATTTTAGGCTGATAGTTTAAGAGGCTGTATGATTATTCTGCAGAAGTCTTCTTATTGAAAATGATTTCCCTAAGTATTTGGCTAGTTAAGCAGAAATTCCAATTAAAGTAGGGAATCATACAGCATGAATCATTCATTGGTATATATGTTTATATACATGAATATCTTATCATATGATAAAACACATACTTTACACATTTTATTTTAATGTGAAATATATACATGTAGAGTTTTTGTCAGTCAACCAATATACATTTACTTATTTTGTCATCAATCAAATTTCTTTTATTGCAATGTTTGAAACTTGATACCATCATATAGACTTTATATTATGTAATGCATGTCCACAATCCATTATATGTGTTTTCTAATTTGGCTTATTTAAAGATTAATGAGAATTTAAAGACATTTTCAGAGCAATTTAAAACAGAACACTTTACAATTTTCTTCCTCACACTTAATGCATTTGTAGTGACTCATTTTTATTGAGATTTTTACTTCTTCTAAGAATTCAACTTGGTTTTCTGAGAAATGACTGTGTTAGTCAGCTTTCCATAACTGCAACAGACACCTCAACTCAAAGAGAAAAAGCTCATCTTGGTTCACAGTTTTGGAGGTTTTGGTCCATGGTTTCTTGTCCTGATTGCTTTGGAGCTTGTGAAGAGGCAGCATGTCCTGGTGGAAGTGTGTTGGGGAACAAAGTCATTCACAGGATACAAAAAAGAGAAGGGGGAAGAGATCAGGGTTCCACAATCTTCTTCAAGGGGACACCTTCAGTGACTTAAAACCTACCATTAGGCCTCATCTCTGAAAGGCTCCACCACCTCTCAGGAGTACCCTGGGCTGGGGACTAAGCCTTTAATGTGAGGGCTTTGGGAGATATTATAGATCCAAACTATAGCAATGACAATTTTCAATTTTTCTTAAATTCTTCTTTTATTTTTCTCAGATTTCACTGTTTGTGTATGTGTGTATGTATGTATTTATGTATTATTTGGCACTGGAAGTTGAACCCAGAAACATTTGAGCACTTTGCCTCTGGTGTAACCCTGGCTCATTTTATTTTTTATTTTGATGCAGTCTCACTAAGTTGCGGAAGGCCTCATTAAGTTGTTGAGGCCCATCTTGAACCTGTGATCCTCCTGACCCAGTCTTCCAAGTATTAGGATTACAGCAGTGTACCATCCGACTCAGCTATATTTCACCTTTTTAAAGCTAGCTAAATAGGTTTGAGAACAAGCACAGCTGACCCTTGCTAAGCATGCAGCTTGGCTCTGGGGAGAGACATGAATAGATACGCAAAAGGGTAGCATCCAGTATTGAGCACATCATGGGCTCCAGGTTATCCAGGGAATGAAATATCTCCTTGTACATAAATGAAGGGTCATTAAAGGGAGTCTCCATTTTTTGTAGCAAGTATATTCTTTCCATCTACTATATTTCCAATACTAGAATAAGAGAGATATCTGGTATGAGAAAAATGCACTCTCTTGTCAGCCCTTTGCTATCTCATGCTGTTTGGATCAAAACATGCTATAAAATAGTTTCCGAATTTTGCCCAAATAATTTTTATGAGTCTTTTAATTTAGTTTATTTCTCCCCAAATTGGTAAAATTATTGGTGCTAGTTCTACAGGTTGCTATCTATTTTACATTTACTGTTTTTAAACTATGTGTGGGGGAATGGGGTAGAGCTCAGTGATAGAGCACAGGTTTAACATGTATGACGCCTTTGAATCTAATCCCCAGCAATACACACACACACACACACACACACACACACACACACACACAACTGAAATGATGAAATGACAACAACATAAAAATAAAAACTATATCTACATGGTAGACAATTTTCTAGCTACCCAAGAAATTTAATATTTATTGTAGCATAATTTTTTCTTTTTTAGATATTTGATAATTCAAAGGAAATATAAAATATTTTCAAACTGGCCACCCAAACTTAGCAAAGAATTAATTTTTCCCCTCCAATGTCTTATTTGGTAATTGAAATTTCTCAATCAATCAGTTGTTTTGGACTCACCTAGGCATCACTTAAGCAAAGTTATTTTTATAGTCTGGTTTCTATGATATTGCATTCACATAAACTCCAGATGTGTCCACTTGCATATTCTCACATAAATATGAAATTAAAGTTTATTTTTGGTCAACAAAGTCTTATCAACTCATAAGTTTCCTACATTACTGTAATCAGAGCTGGAGCCCTTTGAAGTCACTGTCATGAACTTAATTCCTAAGTCCATTTCATGGCAGTGGAAAAAATGTAAATATATCAAAACACAATTTCCCAAACTTTCCTTGCATCCTTCGGTCCCAGGGGTATCCAAAGACTGGGGTGTGATTGAAATGAACCCTGGTTGATTTGTTATTAATGTCTTTTTAAGAAACCCATGTAATTCACACTGACTTAAATGAAACTCATAATTGTGTTTTAAAGCTCACATAAAGCTGAAACCAGAAGTTAAATTGGAAGGTCACCCCAAGCATAAGAACCGGAAACCTCGAGGTTTCTCCATGTGTTAGCTATTCTGGCTCTGTCCATTATTGTGACTAGGCCAGCTTTTGGGGGGGCATTGCCTTATGAAAGGACATTGACTCAGTTGGTCAACTTCTGTGTACATTAGTAAAACCTCAATAAAAATGTTAGGAGAGTATATTGTGGGTTTCCATCTCTGATATGTAACTTTTTCTTTCTGTTGAATTCCAAATACAGACTCTACAATGCATTTAAAGTTTGAGAGAGTGTTTTTATTCAAAAGAGACTTTGTCCTTGTACAGGTCTTGCTTTCTTATACCATGGACATGATGCCTTTCCTAATTCTTTGCTCCTCCTCCAGGCCCTATAGCCTCCTGCTGAGCACCATGGTACCATGCTCTCTGCTGAGTGCCCCATACTTGAACACTTGCCAGGGAACCTCCCACTGAAAGTGTTTGTTTATACTCTTTCCCTAGAGCTTCCAAACTGATTTCCTTGGAGTCCTTGAGATGATTAAGCTGTACAACTGTCTATGGCAGAGTGAAATAAAATGATTCTCCTTTGTTGGTTATACAGTGTTGAAAATGTCACAAAGTATGGTCACTACCAGTTACATGTTAGGGGTTTAAACTAAATGTTTATTTCAAATTTTAAATTTTTTACTTTTTTCAAATTTTAAATTTTTTACTTAATTCTGGCTAACACAAAATAATTGTATATATTTATAGCATAGAGGGTAATATTTCATTATTCAAATACAATGTGTAATGATCAAATCAGGGTAATTAACGTATCCATCACCTCAAACATGTATGCTTTCTTTGTAGTTAGGACATTCAAAATCCTCTTGTCTTGCTACTTGAAATATACAATAAGTTATTGTTAGCTATAGTCACCTGACTGTGCTGTAGAACACTAGAACATATTCCTCCTAACTGTAATTTTTGTACATTAACCAACTTCTCCCTCTCTCCACATTGCCCCTACCCTCAAGTCCTGGGATTATAAGCATGTGCCATCATGCCTGGCTACTACTCCATGTCTATGAGATCAACTCTTTTGGCTTTCACATATGAATGAGAACATGTGGGATTTGTCTTTCTATGGCTGGATTATTTCACTTAATACAATATCCCCGATTTTATTTTTTTTTATGTCTGAATTATTTTCATATATATTACATTTTTAATCTGTTCATTTATTAATGGACACTTAGGTTGATCTTACATTTTATCATCTATTATGAATAATGCTGAAATAAACATAAGTGCCTCTTTAACATACTATGTTTTTTTGAGTAGAATTGCTGGATCATCTGATATGTCCATTTTTAGATTTTTTTAGGATCTTCAATACTGCTTTCTTGTTATTCCAATTTTTATGCTTCTCAGCACCTTTCTTGTTGAGTGAGGTGATAGTTGAAGATGTCATTCTAAAGTCTAAGCTTTGTTCTTGGTCAGCACACAGCCCTCCACTCTCTATTGCTGCTTAAGAAATCTTATCCCTCAGCAAGTTCTAAATTACTATTAAAATGGATCTTTTGTGGCTTCCATCTCATTTCTCTATTTTGAGCTGGTTTTTTTTTTTGAGCTCTATTTTGACTTTGTTTTTATTGGATTATTTTTTTATTACTGGTTGTGTGTGTGTGTGTGTGTGTGTGTGTGTGTGTGTGTGTGTGTGTATGGTGGGGGTAACTGGGGATTGAACCCAGGGGCATTTTATCTCGAATCTACATCCCCGGACCTATTTTATTTTGTAACAGGGTCTCACTAAGTTGCTGAGGATCTTGCTAAGTTGCTGAAACTGGCCTTGAATGTGCAATCCTCCTGACTCAGTCTCCCAAGTACTGGGATTACAACACATGCACCACCATGCCTGGCTTGTTGTCATTATTGTTTTACTGTTTTGATTGTTGGCACCATTCTCACTTAGCATGACTCTTTCATTCCCAAGAAATAGTATTGGCTTTGACTGTATAAGCTTGATTAGCTCACCAGACACACGCATGCATTTCTAAACCCAATGATGCACTGAGCTGGGGTTCTCACGAACGTCTCCTCAACTTCCACTTCAATACTCTTATAGGAGGTATGGCAAACTGTTTGCTAGACATGACTAGGAATGTATAAATTCCACTAACACTTACATCTGGACACTTCCACTGCTTTGCCACATCTGTAACAGGACTGCAAGTGATGAATTATTATCTGATTTTTAGAGTTGAGTAAAGCTTGAACATAAAGAATTGAAGGATCTCACTCACTTCTATGGGAGGTATATAGACTCCAAAGCTCAGCCATACCTACTGCATTCTGCCAGTCTTCTGAAACTGAGATATGGCATAAAAATCATAACATTTTCTAAGAAGAACTATTCTAGAAGAAGGAGGGAGGGATTATTCCCTTGCTCTTCATTTATTTTCTCATTTATCAGGAAGTGAGTCCCAGGAAAGTTCTCCAGATTGAAGACAACCCTGATATTACATGTCCTCTATTTCTGGCTTCTCTCAAAAGAAATCTGTGTTTGTTTGTTTACATTAAGAAAACTGCTTTGACATTTCTTTTTAGTTAATTAGAAACCATGTAGCATCACATTATAAAGTGCCATCTAGTATTGCTCAGTCATAATGAGAGAGAAACGTTTCTCAGAATTATAGAATGTGGGGTTGAAGAAACGCTGAGGCCAATTACCCAGCTGATGCTTCAGTCTCTCCAGCCAAGAGACGGGCAGGCCTCGCCATATCCACAACAGACCATGATCCAGAGCCAGAAACATGCCATTTTCCCAGCATTCTCCCTAATGAGAGCTAGTACAAGGTGGGGCTCAAAGCCCCACCTTGTTCTTCTAGGGAAGTTTTATCTCTGAGCTACACCTTCAGCCCTATTTTATTCTTTATTTTGAAACAGGGTCTTGCTGAGGCTGGCCAGGAACCTGTGATCCTCCTGTCTCAACCTCCCAAGTACTGGGATTATGGGAATTTGTTTTTAATTTTAATGCAACACTTAAAAAAAAAAAAGCTTGGTCAAAATGCTCCTTAGGTAAAGATAGATCACTGTTTACAGGCAAGGGAAATGAGGTTCAGCAAGACAAAAGAATCAAAGCCAATATTCTTTTGAACCATTTATTAGGACTCTTTTCTCCAAGCTGCCCTTTATTCTAGGCAAAAGTTCCCATCTTTTTGTCAATTATTCCTCAAAGCCAGTGCCAAAACCCACTGAGCATCCCAGGTACATTCCTAGCTTATGATATTCATGGTGCTCAGGACTAAAGCAAGGGCCACAGCTATTTCTGATGAATAGAGATGGATTATTCTCTCCCAGAAAGACAATGCTTTTTTTTTTTTTTGTGGTACTGGGGATTGAACTCAGGGGCATTCTACCTCCAAGCTATACCCCCAGCCCTATTTTTTGTTCTTTATTTTTGAGACCGAGTCTCACTAAGTTGTGGAGTGCCTCCCTAGGTAGCTGAGGCTGACCACAAACCCGGATCCTCCAGTCTCAGCCTCTCGAATGCTGGGTTTACAAGCGTGCGCCACCACGCCCGGCGAGACAATGCATTTAAACTGATGATTGCCTGAAATTTTTTCTTAAACCATTCACAAGGTAAAATGGTAGGAAACTCCCATGTACATCCCACCTCCACTGTCATTGCCCTCGTTGGTCCTGCTATGGTTTGAATGTGCCTTCTACCCCAAGGGTACATAGGTGTACCCCAAGAGTTTGGTTGTTGGAAGCTTGATCTTCAATGTAATAATATAGGGAGGTGGTCAAACCTTTAAGAGGCAGAGCCTTGTGCAAGGTAATTAGGTCGTTAGAGATGCAGTCCTTGGAAGGGATTGATGTTGGTCTTTGGAGTGACCTGGCTGTCCTCACTAGAGGGAGTTATAAAATGACAAGCCTGACTCTGGAATCGCTCTCTGGCTTCCTGTCTCATCATGCTTCCATCATGATGATGCTACCTGCCTTGAGGCCCTCACTGGAGGCCAGACAAATAAAGCCATCTCATCTTAGATTTTGAGCTTCCTAAACTGTGAACTAAGTAAGCCTGTTCTCTTTATACATTACCCAGCCTCAGACATTTTGTTATAACAATAAAAGATGGACTAAGCAAGTCCTTCTTGTTTTTCCTGGACGTTTGAAATACCTCTTATTGTTTTCTCTGTTGTTTCAGCCACTCCCACTTGCAAATTCACAATCCACATTGTTTACAAGGTTATCCTCTCTAAATGCTGGCCAAATCTATATTCAATTCAAAAGTCTTCAAAAGTCCCCTGTTATATAGAACATAATGCTTCTATTTTAACTTCTATTTTAAATTTCCCCAACTTCCAGAAGCTTCCACCAATATAGTGTCAATTCTACAAGACTTGGAGCTATATTTGCTGTTCTCCAATTGCAGTCTATATTTTTTTTCTACTGCTGTGTCCTTTGGCACACTAGTTTTCTTCTCTTGCTGGAATTCTAATTGCATCTTAGCTTCCTACCAGAATCTTCCCATTTTTCAAAGTCCTATTAAAATCTAACCACCTCTAAAAACCTTACTGTGTTCTCTAATTTTTTTTTACTCATTTTCAATTACATGATATATTTAAGAGTCAGTGACAATGAATTATTTATGTATTTGACTTTCCTCTCCTCATGCACTACAGTTCCCCCAAAAGTGCATTCACTGTACATCCTAGGCACTTGAAAGATTTTTATGGTTTGAACTGAATTCCAATAGATTGTAGCATCTTCATGTGTTTGATACGTTATACATTGCTGCAGCATGTTTGTTGAATGACTACTACATACCAACTAAGAGAATTCCAAACCTACTATGATAATATGGGAGATATGCATAATGTAACTGGGCAGAATTTAGTGTATGAGAATGTTACAATCAAGATATGATAAACAGCTGGTGGATCTGTGATAACTTCCTTTTATGTTGTTTTTTCTCATTGTCATTTGCTTTCCTTCTACTTCTGTTTTTTATGTACTTTTATTAGTGCATTGCAATTATACATCATGGTGAGGTTAAACGTGATACAAACTTACACGCACACAGAACTTGGTATATTTTCCTCCACATTCCACCTGTCTCCCTCCACCTCCCTATCTGTACATGTGAGTGAGATTCATAGCTATACCTTCATATATGGACATAGCATTATTGAACTGTATATGTCATCAAACCTCCTTTTTCTTCTCCCCATCTCACTTTCCCAATTCCCTTCCACTCTTCATCTGGTCTCAATCTTCTTTTATGTAAAGTCTCTAATGTTTCCTATTGTCTCTCTGGCTTCCACACATGAGAAAAAAAATATGATCCTTGACTTTCTTGATCATTTAAGCTTTGGTCCTTTGCAAATTATACCTAGATTGTTACTGAAAAGCCATGTGACACAAGGCCTAGTCCGGCCCATTTCCTTTCTTTTCATAGTACTCTCATCTTAGTTTTTATTTCCTCTTTGGCCATAATAATAGCTATTTATAATTATTTATTCTTTCAGAGTTTCTTACTTTTTTAGCCTGCTTCAGAGGTGAAAACAACCTTCTAGTTTCCCTCCTCTTAAAGATCAGCACACCAACATTAAAATTTTAAAGTTTTTCTGTTAATAAGTAAAGCCAGAGAGAAAAAGTGTTAACACAAGAAGACTCAGAAATATTTAATGGGGACAGACTCTTAGAAAGGTCATCAAATCCTACTCTTACCCATAATTCTGGATTTCTTTTGAGAGAAAAACTGATTGCACAATTATACTTCTGATGTGGATATTTCTTTATTATGGATCTGTATATTTGGATTTATTTGGGGAGGAATTTGATGTGAAACCTTAAGTATCTATATATGTATAGCTATTATACATATATAGCACTCAGCTTGCTTCCACCTTCAGTCTATCGTGACGAATGCTGCTATCAACGTGGGTGCACAAATACGTGTTTGTCCTCCTTTGAGTATAAGGAAATCTTGGACTGCAGGGTAATTATATATATTTTTTTTTGAGGATTCATTATCTCTTTTTCACAATAGCCATATATATACATATATATATGTATATATATGTATATATGTGTGTGTGTATATATATATATATATATTTGGGGGGTTTGGAGGATTGAACCAGGAGCATTCTACCTCTGAGCTATACTCCCATACCTTTTATTTTTTTTTATTTTAAAGCAAGGTCTTGCTAAGTTGCCAAGGATCTGACTAAGTTGCTGAGGCTGGCCTCAAACCTGTGATCTTCCTGTCTCACCCTCCTAAATACTGGGATTACAGGTGCATACCACCATGCCTGGCTTATTTTAGTCACTTTTAATTGTTTTGTTTTTCCTGTGGCTTTAAGTACCTTCATCTTGTGCAACAATGGCTACCATCCATTTGAAACCCTTTTTGTTTTCCCAAAATGAATATCTGTACCCATTAAATGCTAGTAGTCCATTCTTCCTACCTCTCTCCCACTCTCCAGCCCCCAGAAATCACCATTCTACTTTCTGTCTCTATGAATTTGATTAATTGACTACTTTAGGTATCATATCTAAGTGGAATCATACATTGTCTTCCTGTGACTGATTTGTTTAATTTAGGGCAGTGTCCTCAGAGTTCATGAATGTTGTAGCATGTGTAAAAAATTTTCCTTAATTTTTAAGGATGAATAAGTTTCCATTGTATACACATAGCAATTTTGTTTATTTATTCATTCATTCATCAACTGAAGAGTACTCAGCTTGCTTCCACCTTCAGTCTATTGTGACGAATGCTGCTATCAACGTGGGTGGACAAATACGTGTTTGTCCTCCTTTGAGTATAAGGAAATCTTGGACTGCAGGGTAATTATATATTTATTATTTTTTTTGAGGATTCATTATCTCTTTTTCACAATAGTCATGACATTTTATATTCTCATCAGCAATGCACAGGGGTTCTAGTTTCTTCACCTCCTTACCAATATTTGCTATTTGATATTCTTTGTTTTTAAATAGCCATCCTCACGAGCGTGGGGGTGGTAACCTAATGCGATCTCAGGAGTGTTTCTGATGGTGACACTCACCACATCTCACTTCTTTAGATTTCTGCTTCTTCATGAAGACCATGTCAGCACTTTCCTCCTCGAAGGCTTCTTTTTCCAGTATACCATTCCAAAAAGAAGCACAAGGCAGGATAGTAGAGATCTTTGTGGAAAGAAGTGTACTTAGGTTTGTCAGCATTCTGTACTGATGATACCTATAACGGTGGGTCCTTCCCTCTCAGCCCAGTCTCCACAGGAAATTTCCTCATTTCCTTTTCCATCTATCACCACATTTTGATACCAGCTCAGACTTGGAACTACCCAGCAGGTAGGTTCATTCAGTAATTCATCCCCCTTTGCATTTTTTTTCAACAGTTGGATATTGCACATTTTCTTAAAGCTTCTAGCAACTCTTTTTTATTCTCTTTGCTATTGATGGTTATTGTGGAAATATATTAATAAAACATTTAGACTTTTCCTACAAATTCAGTGTCCAGGCTGGTTTTCTGAATTTCTTTTCTGGAAGGGCTACATGTTGTAGAGTACAGTGTACTGTCTCTTTATCTTCAAAATGAAACGTTCACCTTGCTTATAACTCAAGTCAGAATTTCAAAGTGGGCCCCAATACTATCAGAAAATCTATTTATAGTATAAAACAAGTGCTCGCATTCTCTTTATAAGTAGAAGCTAACCATGTCATTCTTATATTGTAAATACCATATAAGTTAAGGATTCTTAGTAAATGCTTAATAATATAATGTAGGAGAAAACAAACTGCAATTGGCAAGCCTGGTTCCCTGGATCTTATGAAATTTTTAATTTGGTCTTTACATCACTATAGTAATGATTTTTGTTTATTTTCTTTCTTCTCGAACAAGAGAAAACAAGATTGACAGCAACAATTACCACATATAATGTTTTGTTGTTTTTAGATTTCAGAATTCTAACTAAATAAAAGGTGGAGTAATTTTACATCAAATGTCTCCCCAAATAAATCCAGGGATTTCCACTGAGCTTTGTTCTCAGGAAATTATCACCATATCTCATTGTAGAAGTATTTCCATGTGTAATTAATTTAAATGTGACATAAGAAACAGATTCAAGATGAAAAAGACAACAATCTTCCCTCAAACATGTTCAACCACAAACCAAGGACATATTTTGGATTTTGTCCTCATTTTGATGATCACAGGATTTATCTTATTTGTGGTTTACTTGGGCTATTTTCAATGCCTGGGGAGACATGATGTACATTGTAGAATAATGCAATAAAATAATTGAACATATTTCCCTTGTCTCTGGGTCTATTTATACTTGTACACACACTCACATTAAAAGGGATGGGAATTAAGCAACTTGAGCTGTAAATTATCATCATGGCAGAGTTGACGTGCCTTGGCTGCTCTCACACTGAGAAGCAGGCTGGGTGTTCCAACAGGATGAATTGCTCCAGAGTCAGTGCAGCTCATGGAGAGAAAGTCTCTTGGACTTAAAAGAAGAATGCTTGCAGAGCAAAACAAACTGACATCTAATCCTTTGCCAGCAGAAGTTCTTAAGGGAAGTGCCAACTTAATGACAGACTGAGAGTCACTCTTCTGAGTGTAGAGTCAGGAAACAAGTCCAGCTGCGGTCATCCTGTTGGACTTCAGTAGAATGAATTTGGCTGCTAATATTTGTTCTGACCTCATACATGAGAAAAGTGACTCAAAACCTTGTCATCTCAACCCAGAAGCCTCAGTTAATTGAAATGAAATAGCTCTAAAACCAGGATGAGGCACATGGCATGAGATTTGAGAGTCAGAGTTTGGAATTAGGAGTCTCAAATAAGATGATTTTTAGGACGGCATTGGAAACTTAAGGGGGAAGCTGAAAATTTCCAATATACTAGTTTCTCTCAAGTCACAAGTAGATCCTATAACTAAGTAGAGGTGTTTCTACTATATTTACCTATGGCAGACAAGATTGGTCTGATTTTGCTCTTCACGGAAAGTTTCGTCAAAAGTGCAAAGGGGCCAGGCGTGGTGGCACACGTTTGTAATCCCAGCATTCGGGAGGCTGAGACCTGAGGATCCGGGTTCGCGGCCAGCCTCAGCTACCTAGTGAGGCACTCCGCAACTTAGTGAGACTCGGTTTCAAAATAAAGAATTAAAAATAGGGCTGGGGGTGTAGCTCGAAGGTAGAATGCCCCTGAGTTCAATCCCCAGTACTGCAAAAAAGAAAAAAAAAAAGAGTGCAAAGGGGGTAAGAGTCAAATATCAAAGTCTGAATTCTCCAACATTAGTTTGACATAGAGTAAAAAGACTAAGGGTCCTTCACTGGGATCTTTCGAATATACCACTTTACTTCTGTTAGCCTTAGTTTACCAGGAAAATGGGAATGGTGTCTTTATCCTTTGGAAGTCATTTTGTAAATTTCTGTCAAGAATTGTTATTATTTTAAAACCTGAGTCCTTTCTCAGTGATAATTAGCTAAAATATGGAAAAAATAATCTCTCATATCCAAACTATGTAAAACTAGTCAGGTGTGGTGGTACCCACCTATAATTACAGTACTTACGAGGCTGAGACAGAAGGACCATAAATTCAAGGCCAGTCTTATCAACCTGGCAAGACCCTGTTTCAAAATACAAAATGAAAAGGGCTGGGAACCTGGTGTAGTAGCACATGCCTGTAATGCCAGTCTTTGGGGGCTGAGACAAGAGGATCACAGGTTAGAGATCAAACAGCCTCAGCAATTTGGCTAGACCTTCAGCAACTTAGTGAAAACCTGTTTCAAAAAGGAAAAATAGAGCTGGCCGTGGTGGCGCATGCTTGTAATCCCAGCATTTGGGAGGCTGAGACCAGAGGATCTGGGTTAGTGGCCAGCCTCAGCTACCTAGTGAGGCACTCCGCAACTTAGTGAGACCCTGTTTCAAAATAAAGAATAAAAAATAGGGCTGGGGTTATAGCTCGGAGGTAGAATGCCCCTGAGTTCAATACCCAGTACTGAAAAAAAAAAAAAAAAAAAAAAAAAAAAGGCTGGAGGTGGAGGTGTAACTTGGAGGGAGAACACACCTGAGTTTAATCCCTAGTACCAAACATATGTAAACCTTTTTTTTTTTTTTTACAGTTGAGTTGAAAGTGTTTTGGAGGACTCGGACTGGATGCCTGGTGAATGCAATTGGTTTCTTTCCCACATGTAATGTATTCCCACGGTAGGTTTACCTGTGAAGTTAATGCTAGCCACTCTACCAAATAAAACCAAATTTGCAGTGTTTTAACACAATAGAAGTTTATTTGTTTCACGTGTAAAAATAGCTATTTCTGCTTGCTGGGCTGTTCTCAATCTGGTCATCCAAGGACCTGATTTTTCTATACTTTGACTGCATCATCTTCAACATTTGGCTTCTGATATTGCTGTGCATGAAGCCATTGAAAGGGGAAAAACACAAAGGGTGTGGCATGGGAGATTTTTATGAGCCAGCTCTTTGTGTTAGCTTTTTAGTGCTATGACCAAAATACCTGACCAAAACAACTTAAAGAAGGGAAGATTGGGCTTGGCTCATGGTCTCAGAGGTTCCGGCCCATGGTCGGCAGGCTCCAATGTTATGGGCCTGAGGTGAGGCAGAATATCACTGTAGAAAGGTGTGGCAGAGGGAAGCTGCTCAGCTTTTGGCAGCTGCAAAGGAGGGGGAGAGAGAAAGCCAGAGAATAGATAATATAGTCCCCAAGGGTACACCCCCAGCAACCTACTTCCTTTAACCATGCCCCATCGGCCTACAATTTCTACCACTTTTCAGTAGTCCATTCAGTTTTCAATGGATTGACCCATTAATGAGGTCACAATCCTCATAATTTGATCATTTCCCCCAAAACCCACTTCTGAACTTCGCTGCACTGGGTACCCAATGTTCAACACACAACTCTTTGAGAGACACTTCATATCCAAACCATATGTTATGGTTTGGATTTTGAATGCCCCGTAGAAGTCTCATGTGGTAGACAAGATAGCCAGGTTGGAGGTAGAACTAGGTTGCAGGGATAGGGTCCCTGGAGACCTAGTTGAAGACAGTGTTTTTCTGCTGCAGCTTCCAGCAGAGAAAGCCCCTGCTAAAGTGAACTGATAACAAGGTCTTTCCTTTTCTCTGAATCTCACATTATGGCCTGAGGACCTACAGCCCTGGTTCCTGTTTGGAAGTCAGTTTAACGCAAGGAGTCTCCAGTCCCATGAACAAATAAGTATTCCTTCCTCTAAGGTTTTTTGTGTGTCAGGTGTTTAGATAACAGTGGTGAGAAGCTTACTAAAACACAGAAACATCTTAGAAAAGACATACCTCTCTTTTGCTTAATTCCTTTGACTAGGATGAAAACTCAGAGCACACCTCTTTGCAAGCAAGACTGAGGAGTACAGTTGACTTTGTGTTTGAGGATAAGATGATATAGGACAGGCAAACAGCTAGCCAGTATTTGCTAAACTGTAGTATCAAAATAACAACTCACAAGTATCTGAATTGTGATGTAGTTTGATTAGTCATTTTGATTAAAATATTAGTTAATGAGAATAGAAAGACTAGTCTTTTTACAAGCTCCCAGAGGACAATCAGAAACCTTGGGTCCAGCAGGAGTGGATGTGCCTGCTTGTTAGAGGCAGGAGCAGTGGGTAGTCCCAATTCAAACATGACATCTATTTCCTGGGTCCTCTTGTAGTTGTCTTGGCTCTATGTGGGAGGGAGAGTGCTGATCCCTGATGGTCAACATAAAAGTTCAGGAATGACCCCCTGAGTTTGTTTTGGCCGGCAATACTATCTGGAAAATTGATGCTCCAGGAACATGGCGAAAAGGTCAGCAAAAAAGCACAGTCTCTGCTGACGGCCTTGACTTAGTGAACTTTCTTTGTTCTTTTGTGGGAAATCTGAGCCACAGAGCCATTTCTACGTGGGCAGCAATACCATGGTCTAACTTTCAGGCAAGAGAGATTTCATGGTCAAAGATTTTACTCAGAAAATAAGCTTTGTTGATGAATAAATAATGTTGTGGTTCCTAAAGGTATGTGGATCTAGGAATTAATGATGTGACAGAACCAGGGACTGAGGGAAAGTGACCCATGGAGTTCTTGGTGGGCACAAGAATGAAAGGCATTTAATTGTTGAATTATAAGCACCTCCAAGTACCACAAAATTGCATTTCAACCAAGATTTTTATAAATAAATATTATAGTGTCAATTAAGCGTTTGTTAGCTACAGACTCCCACACAATTTAAATCCTTGTAACTTTTAAATTTTATTTATTTATTTAAAAAAAAACCTATATGTGTGGTCAGAGAATAATTCTGTGTACTGAGAACTGTTCAAATTAAATTCATTACTCATTCTCTTGTGAGTGGCCTTCACTTGGCAGCAGTTCTCCTCAATACAAAAGTATGTTAAAATTCCAGATTTCTGGCTCTCTGGACCCTGAAAGAAATTCTGCATCAGTAAGTATGGGACAAGGCCTGTGAATCTGATACCACCACGCTTATACCTAGTATATGTAATAATACATATAATAAAAGCATAATCGAGTCGTGATAAACAAACTAGACTATAGGGCATCCTATTTGAACATGTGGCTGTGTGTGTGTGTGTGTGTGTGTGTGTGTGTGTAAATGAGGGGAATCTTTTGAGGGTTATAGCTACACAGCAGTATGGGTGCAGGAAGTAAACTATGAATTGAGCAAATCTTCTTGCTGAAATTTTAAGGGGCATAAAATTGATACTTATTCTAGTTCACAAGGAGCTAGGAAATAAGTTTTCATTATGAAATAATTACTTTCTCAAGGCAGGAAGACAATAGTAATTTGATATGTAAATTATTTCTCAATATTCAAAATCAAATACAAGGACATTTCCAAAATCAAATAGAGTTTTGTTTTTTTTTTGGCATTTATAACCTCTTCGATTTGTATATATTCATATTCTCCAATTAGAATTTAAAAAAATCAAAAGTCGATTGTAGGAGGATTGCTGCAGGCAAGATTAAGTGTGATTTTTTTCTGCCTATTCCTGTTTTCTAATTGTTCTACAATTAACACACATTAGCAAACAAATTAAAGGAGGTAATTATTGATAAACAGGTCAGTCAATTTTCAAATTCTGAACAGATTAATTCATTGCCAAATATGCTAACTGTAGATTAGACCACATTTTTAGATAAAGATAACAATTTGAATTCTATTTCAATGTGAGGTCAACTCAGAAAGACCTCTATAACTTTCATTTAGTTGAGCTTCAGCACTGATAAGAAAAAGTGAAATTTATTATCTTCTTTTTTCCTATTATGTGATGTCTGAGACAGAAGAAGGAAAGATTTTCCTTAGGTTTTCTGGGACTGTTTTTTTTTACAGCTATATTTAATTTTAACTGACATGTAATAAAGTGTACAAGCTTAATATGTACAATTTAACAAATTTTGAATTATATTGTAAGAAATTCTTAGAAGAAAACTGAATTAGGTCAAAGTCATTCTCATATCCAGTTTTCTTATACTGTCCCCTAAACTGTGGGCATTATAAACTATGTTAGTTAGGTTGTGGATAAAATAGAGATTTGGAGGAAGATTTTAAAAAATTGCTGTTATTAGTGATCTTGTTTCTATAAGAGAAAACAGTTCTGAAACACTGATTAATAAAAATCTCTTTTAACATAGCTTATTTATGACTTGAAGAATAAATAATAGCCAGGCATGGTAGTACTGCCTGCAATCCCAATTACTTGGGAGGCTGAGACAGGAGGATTGAGAGCAGATTCCAGAACAGCCTCAGTAACTTAGCAAGATGCTCAGCAATCTACTGAGACTCTATTTACAAACAAACAAA
>PVLC010011412.1:0-47197 GCA_004027655.1 Graphiurus murinus
CCACGCGCTCTCGGCGTCCCGCAATTCCTCGTCACGCCCCCATACGTCCTCGTCACGCCCCCTGCGCTCTCGCCCCGCCCCACGCTCGCGTCACACCCACACGCGTTCTTGCCCCGCCCCGCACCCCTTGTCACGCCCACACGCGCTCTCGCCCCGCCCCGCGCCTCCTCGTCACGCCCCCTGCCGGCCGGCTTCGGCTCTTCCGCCCGGCTCGTCGCCCCCAGCCCGCTGTAAGCTCGACGCTCGCCCGGCTGCCCCTCCTCCGGCCCCCCGGCCTGTCCGCCTCGGGCCTCCGGAGTGGCGTCCCCGGCGCTTTTCTGTTTCAGGGGCCCAGCGGAGCGGCGAGGGGGGTCCCGCGGCGGCTTTTGTGTCCGCAGAGCCGCCGCAGACGCCCGACGGGGGCTCCTTACCTGGTCGGCTCCACCCGCGGCCATCTTGGAAGTGGGAAGCGGACGGGAGGGGGAAGGGGCACGAGCCGGCAGGGGCCAGGCGTGGGGAGCCGAGCGGCGGAGCGCATCGATGGGCACCCCTGCCCGGCAGGTGCGGCAGAGATGGCCGGGGCCCACCGGCCAAGGGACTAGGTCTGTGTGCAATACCTGAGCTCAGGTCCCTGGTCCGTGGCCCAGGCGGACGTTTCGGCGTCCTTCCTGCCCGGCCTTGATCTCCTAATCTGTAAAACGGGCTTTGCTAATCTCACTGCGCTTTCACGGGGCGCCGGCTCCGCGGTTCCCAGACCTGTCTGCACTTTAGACTACCTGGGGTCTTTGGAAATTTCAAAGCCAGGCAGCACTCCAACCCAGCTAAGTCCCAGCCTTCAGAGGCGAGAAACAGGCGTTATCATTGTGTTTTGAAAAATATGTGATGTGCACACTGCGCTGGGAGCCACTGGTCTGGCGTTTGTGGACTTTATTTTGCTTCAACCTCGCCAAAATTCCAAAGATGCGGTCTGATCAAAGCCACTTTATAGAGTGGGAAACCGAGAGCGGAAGTTCTCTGCTGAAGGTCCTGGACAGGTCAGTAGCTGAGAAGAGCTGAAGCCAGAGGAGGTGTAGGAAATACCTCCTCGCTCATCCTTATCCACCCTCTAGAACCAGATCTCCTGAGCCAAACCCAGCTTATCCTGTTACTACTGCCTTCCCTATGCCTGGCAAGTAGCTGATGCTTGAGTATTTGTTACATTGTCATTGCATTCTGGGGACATCACGGAAAGAGGAACGCTTCAGTAGTTGGAGTCGGAAGGCCTGGGTTTACACGTGGAGTCCTGAGAGTTGTCTTAGGCGGAGTCATTACCAGAGGTGAACTACAGCTGAATCTGTGGGAGGACTTGAAAGGCTGGTAATCAAGGACAAGGGTAATCGCCCACCACAGAAGGCATCTGCAAACCTGCAATGGGAGTCATTTGTCTGAACTGTAGTCCTTACGGGTGGGCCAAAGAACCCCTGCCTTGGGTCCTTTCCCCAGCTCAGAGCTCTGGAAACTCTCAGCACATATTATGGTGGCAGGAGTGTGAAGATTCAGAAGGCAATCAATCTCTTGATAGAATACCAGGGAGCATTTGCAAGGCTCCCACATCCCCCACAGTGTTTGGTGCATAATGGGAGCTTTATAAATGCTTAGATTTCTGGTGGTTTTAAGTGAAAACAATACCAGGTCTCCACCAAACCTCTCTGTGCCTTGACAGCTGGCTTCGAGCACTAACAGGAAAGCAGAGTATTGCTTCAGTTACAATTAGAGGCATCCGATTAATGGGTCTGCTTTAACGCTGTTCCTTGCGACTGCCCAGCTCCCTTCCAGCCCAGTCTCAGGGTTTTAAACCTTAGTCCTGGGTCCAGAACCCACAGGCTTGCATTTGGCGCCCTCTGCCTGCCTTTCCCTCAGCCTCACCAGCCTGCTGCCCTGGAGCCAGACCCTTCCTGCCACTTGAACCTGGCTTACCTCTTGCATCAGTGCCTGGATGTGTTTGGCCTCATCTGACAAAATTAAAAACACTTTAGACTACCTGGGGTCTCACAAGTTGCAAACAGGATTTAGCCATGTGGCAGTACACTTCTCAGAACCTCTGCACCCACCCTCCCCCATCAATATGAAGAATCAACTCTCAGGGCATCAGCCCCACCGTGAACCCCATAGAACCACCTGCTGGAGCCACCCTGTCCCCCCATGCAGGCTCTACCCCCACTGTGGTTCCCTTGATGACCGTAGGCAAGAGGGACCCGTGCATTGTGCATGAGAGCCTCAGAGCCCCTGCCTGCTCTTGCTCCTCCAGTGTCCAGGGAGCCCCACCCCTCCCCACTTCCATCTCTGCAGGGCATAAGGCTCCTCCACCTCCCAAGCCGTCCTGAGACTCAAACAGGCCAAAGTCAACGAGGCGAGGGGTAAATGTAACACCCCATCTAAGCCCGGCACAGTGGTGCACACCTGTAATCCCAGTACTTGGGAGGCTGAGACAATGATTGCTGGCTCAAGGCCGGCCTGAGCAACTTAGCAAGGCCCTGTTTCAAAATAAAAACACCCGGAGTGGTGGCACACACTTGTAATCCCAGTACTTGGGAGGCTGAGACAGGAGGATCACAGGTTTGTGGCCAGCTTCAGCTAGTCAGGCCCTCCGAAATTTAGTAAGACCTTGTTTCAAAATAAAGATTAAAAATAGGGCTGAATGTGTAACTGGGAGGTAGAATACCCCTGGGTTCAATTCCAAGTATCGAAAAAAAAAATTTAAGTCAGTCATGGTGGTGCATGCTTATTAAACCAGTACTTGGGAGACTGAGACAGGAGAATCCCAGGTTCAAGGACAGCCTCAGCAACTTGTGAGACCAGGTTTCCAAACAAAAATAAAATAAGTCTGGAGTGTAGCTTGGAGGTAGAATGCCTCTGGGTTCCATCCTCAGTACCATGAAAAAATAAAAACAGCCAGGTGTGGTGGTGCACACTTGTAATCCCAGTACTTGGAAGGCTGAGACAGGAGGATCACAGGTTCTTGGCCAGCCTGGGCAACTTGTGAGGCCCTCCGCAACTTAGACCCTGTTTCAAAATAAAGAATAAAAATAAGGCTAAGGGTGTAACTCGGAGGTAGAATGCCCCTGGGTTCAATCCCCAGCACCAAGGGGGGAAAAAAACTTAAAGTCTAGTGTAAGTTTCTAGCATGTTGGAGAGCTCTTGGTGCCGGCCCACTGCCTCCTACAACCTAACTCAGAGAAAGTGTGTTAGCCAACCGCCAACCACAAGGCGCACACCTCCTGCCCTCACGGGTGTGGTGGCACATGCCTGCAATCCCAGTACTTGGGAGGCTGAGACAGGAGGATCGCAGGCTGAAAGCCAGCCTTGGCAATTTAGCGAGGCTCTCAGCAACCTAGTGAGACCCTGTTTCCAAATCAGATATTAAAAAAAAAATAGGAGCCGGGCGTGGTGGCATATGCTTGTAATCCCAGCATTCGGGAGACTGAGACCGGAGGATCAGGGTTCGCGGCCAGCCTCAGCTACCTCGTGAGGCACTCCGCAACTTAGACTCGGTTTCAAAATAAAGAATAAAAAATAGGGCTGGGGGTATAGCTCGGAGGTAGAATGCCCCTGAGTTCAATCCCCAGTACCGCAAAAAAAAAAAAAAAAAAAAAAAAAAATAGGGCTGGGGATGTAGCTTGGAGGTAGAATGCCACTGGGTTCAATCCCCAGTACCAAAAAATAAAAATAAATTTCCCAAGGAAGACACATTAATATGCTGGCAGTGACGTGACGTACAGACTCGGAAGTGAAGCTCCCTGGGCCCGTGGAGGAAGGCTGGCAACCCTTCTCAGCAGAGCCCTAAGCTAGGCAAGACCGGCCCTGTGCCCAGGGCACAAACAGGGAGGCTCCAGCGCCGAGGGGCCGGCCCTGCCAGGCCCGATGCTCGCTGCGGTGGGAGTCAGAACAGGGGAGCCCTGCGGCTGCTGCTCCCTGTGACCTGCCCTCTCTGCGGTGTGTCTAACCGTCCTGGGGCCCCATGATGTCCCAGGTGTGGGGGGGCCTCCATCCAGGTGGGGCTGGCTCACAGCCTGAGGTCACTGGTTCCCAGAGCATCCTAAGTAGCTGATTGGAAGAAACAAGTCTGAATGGAAGGGACAGTTCCTTTGAGGCTGGAGCCGTGGCCTGGGCAGACGGGGACAGAGACATGGGGCCCCTTGTGGTCTGTGGCTCATTGGATTTTTTCTTTGTTTTTTGGTACTGGGGATCGAACCCAGTGGCATTCTACCTCTGAGCTATACTCCCAGCCCTATTTTTTATTTATTTATTTGTTTATTTTTGCAGTACTGGGGATTGAACTCAGGGGCATTCTACCTCTGAGCTATACCCCCAGACCTATTTTTTATTCTTTATTTTGAAACCGGGTCTCACTAAGTTGCAGAGTGCCTCACTAGGTAGCTGAGGCTGGCCGCGAACCCGGATCCTCCGGTCTCAGCCTCCTGAAGGCTGGGATTACAAGCATATTTTTGTTTTGACACAGGGTCTTGCTACGTTGCTGAGAGTCTCACTACATTGCTGAGGCTGTCCTCAAACCTGCAATCCTCTTGTCTCAGCCTCCCAAGTACTTAGATTAAAGGCATGTGCCACCATACCCTGCTCACTGATATTTCTTCTTATTTACTTACTGTGTGTGTGTGTGTGTGTGTGTTTGCGCGCGCGCGCTACTTGGGATTGAACCCAGGGGCATTCTACTTCCACGCTATACTCACTCCCAGCCCTTTTTTTTGTTTTGTTTTGTTTTTTTGCTAGGTTGCTAAGAGTCGATACATTACTGAGGCTGTCCTTGAACCTGCGATCCTTCTGTCTCAACCTCCCAAATACTGGGATTACAGGTGGCTCACTGATCTTTAAGAGGTACCTCACAGCCCAGGGTGGTAGCACACACCTGTAATCCCATTTCTTAGAAGGCCGAGACAGGAAGATTGCAGTTTCATGACCAGCCTCAGCAACTTAGCAAGGCCTTGTTTCAAAATAAAAACTAAAATAAGGCTTAGGGTATACCTCAGAAGCAGAGCATTCCTGAGCCGGGTGTGGTGGCCACGCTTGTAATCCCAGTACTTGGGAAGCTGAGAAAAATAGGACTGGGGGTGTAGCTCGGAAGTAGAATGCCTCTGGGTTCAACCTCCAGTATTGGGGGGGAAAAAAAAAGGCACCAGATGCGGAAGGCCTCCAGCTCCAGGTACTGAGGAAATTTAGGGTTGGGGTTCCACATCACAGCGTGCCGAAGTGGAATTTTCCAAATAGCCTGTTTCCAAAGGCACCATCCAGTTGCACAGCCAGATTTAGAAGCCTGCAGGAATCTGGGCTCACATGGAGCCTCGCTCTGGTGAAGAGGGAGGCGGTGGGCAGGGGACACAGCCCCAGCTCCAGCCCCACTGCTGTCCACTGTGGGGACCCCTCCCTGTGGGAGCATTTGCCACCAGGCTGAGGTCTCCCCGGGTGCAGGGAGCCACGTGGGGCTCCTCGGAAGCACAGGGTCCCTGGTGGTGACACTCGAGGTGAAGGGGATGGGGTGACACTGCAGTCCAGGGGTCAAATCCACCTCCAAAGTGCTGCGGCTTCGTTTCCACCCACCCGGTGGTCACCAGGGTACTTCACCCAGCCATCGGCGCCCATCTTCATTAACCTTGCAACCCCACTGTCCCCTGCTCTGCCCAGCTTGAGCCCTCCACCTGGGCCGTGCCTACCTCCCTCCTGACTGCTCTCATCTGGCCAAAGCCCCTCGTGCATCCCCGTCCCCTCCATGGCTGGCAGCGGCTGCAGAGTTAAGGCTCTCCCAGTCCTGGGGCAGCCTGGCTGAGAAAGGGCACAACAGAAAACACCTGCTGGACAACCTTGTCTAACTCCATAACACAGAGCTGGGCCTGGTGGCACATGCCTGTAATTCCAGGCTGAGACAGGAGGATCTGGGTTTGAGGCCAGCCTCAGTTACTTAGTGAGGCCCTCTGCAACTTAGTGAGAACCTATTTAAAAATATATATATACATACATATATATATATTTACATTTAAAATATATATTTTATATATATATATATTTTTTCTTCCATATGAAATAACTCATAGAAAAATGTGATACTGGGGATGGAACCCAGGGATACTGTACCACTGAGCTACATCCCAGCCCTTTTTATTTATTTATTTTATTTATTTATTTATTTATTTGCAGTACTGGGGGTTGAACTCAGGAGCATTCTACCTCCGAGCTACACCCCCAGCCCTATTTTTTATTCTTTATTTTGAAACCGGGTCTCACTAATTCGCAGAGGGCCTCACTAGGTAGCTGAGGCTGGCCTCGAACCCAGATCCTCCTGTCTCAGCCTCCTGAATGCTGGGATTAAAGCGTGCACCACCACGCCCAGCTTCCAGCCCTTTTTAAAATTATATTTTTATTTTCTTGTTGTGCTACTGGGAATTGAACCCAGGGGCATTCTACCTCTGAGCTACATCCCCAGTCTTTTTATTTTTATTTTTTTATTTTGAGACAGGCTCTCCCTAAGTTGCAGAGGCTGGCCTCAAACCTGCAATCCTCCTGTCTCAACCTCCCAAGTACTGGAATTACAGGTGTGCGCCACCACCCCTAGCTGTTGTAGAAACTTTGGCAAGTTCAGATGTGCCCAAGAAGAGAATCCACAGCACCTGCAATCTCGCCTTCCAGAGATACCCAGGGAAATGTGGCTCCCTGTCCTCCGAGTCTTTTCTCTCCAGCGTTCATGCCCGGAGAATAGGTCTGAATTTTATTTACTTACTTACTTATTTATTTAGTGGTAGTGGGGATTGAACCCAGGGGCATTCTACCTCTGAGCTACACCCCCAGCTTTATTTTAAATTTTTTTATTTTGAAACAGGGCTGCACTAAGTTGCAGAGGACCTCACTAAGTAGCTGAGGCTGGTCGTGAACCTGTGATCTTCCTATCTCAGCCTCCCAAGTACTGGGATTACAAGCCTGGTTTCAAAATAAAAAAAATTAAGCCAGGCATGGTGGCATGCACTTGTAATCCCAGTACTTGGGAGCCCAAGACAGGAGAATCACAGGTTCGAAACCAGCCTCAGCAATTTAGTGAGGCTGTCAGCAATTTAGTGAGACCCTGTTTCCAAATAAAAAATAAAATAGGTCTAGGTGTGTAGCCTGGAGGTAGAAGGCTCCTGAGTTCCATCCCCAGTCCAAAAAAAAAAAAAAAAAAAAAAACCCAAAAAAACAAAAACAATAACAAAAAAAATTTAAAATAGGGCTAGGGATGTAGCTCAAAGATAGAATGCCCAAGTTCAATCCACAGGACAATCAATCAATAAATAAATAAATAAATAAATAAATAAATAAATAAAATCTGGGGAGGCTGAGTGTGGTGGCGAATGCTTGTAATCCCAATACTGGGGAGGCTGAGACAGGAGGATCACAGGTTTGAAGAAGCCTCAGCAAGTGGTGAGACAGCCTCTCATTAATTTAGCAAGACCCTGTTTCAAAATTAAAATTAAAAAATAGGGCTGGGAGTGTAGCTTGGAGGTAGAATGACCCCGGGTTCCATCCCCGTACCGCACACACAGTCCTTGAAGATGCGCAGAGTTTACTACGGCGCATGCGCTCACACCGCAGTGCTCTGTCGTGCCCCAGAAAACATCAGCATTCACGGAAAATCTCTCTGTGGGCCATCCAGGGCGGCGCAGCCTGGCCGACCATGGCGAGGTGTGAACAGCAGAAAGAGCCCACCGGAGTGGACGTGGGAAGAGAGCAGGTCTGGACTTTGCAGGGCCCATCCTGTCGCCGCACAGAGCACCTGGGGATCCAATGGCTTCCCCTGCCGCAGCGTGACCCGCTGCCTCCAGCATGCCGTCGTTCAGCTTCCTGATGAGGCGGCATTCCAGGAAGGATGGAGTACGTGTGCAAGGAAAGGTTTCAGGGAACTCATGGTGTGTGGGTGTGTGTGCATGCTAGGGAGCTGCACCCCAGCCCTATTTTTTTTTTTTTTTTTTTGCAGTACCCAGGGATATTCTACCTCTGAGCTGCATCCTCAGCCTTATTTATTATTTTGAAACGGTCTTGTTAAGTTGCTGAAGGTGTCACTACATTGCTGTGGTTGGCTCAAACCTGTGATCCTCCTGTCTGAGCTTTGCCATGCCCAGCTGGTTGGATTCTTTTCTCTTTTGTGGTACTTGGAACTGCCCCAGGAACATTCTAATTCTGAACTACTCCCCCAGCTCTAGTGTATATATTTTTAAAAAATTTGAAACCGGGCGTGGTGGCGCACGCTTGTAATCCTGGCATTTGGGAGGCTGAGACTGGAGGATCCGGGTTCGCGGCCAGCCTCGGCTACCTAGTGAGGCATTCCGCAACTTAGTGAGACCCTGTTTCAAAATAAAGAATAAAAAATGGGGCTGGGGGTGTAGCTCAGAGGTAAAATGCCCCTGAGTTCAATCCCCAGTACCAAAAAAAAAAAAAAAAAAAAAATTGAGATAGGGTCTAAGCCAGGTGTGGTGGCTTATAATCCTAGTACTTGGGAGGCTGAGACCAAAGGATCTGGGTTCGAGGCCAGCCTCAGCTATTTAGTGAGGCCCTCTGCAACTTAGTGAGACCCTGTTTCAAAATAAAGAATAAAAAATAGGACTGGGGACGTAGCTAGGAGGTAGAATACCCTTGTGTTCCATCCCCAGTATGAAAAAAAGAGAAAAGAAGAAAAGAGAAAGAAAGAAATAGGATCAAAGTTATTGTGAACCTGTGATCCTGTCTCAGCCTCCCAAGTACTGAGATTATACCACCAGCTCCGAGGGTCGTTTCTGAGAAATGAGCTGGAGCTTCTCAAACGCCTGCCCAGCTGGCTTCAGAGGGCACCAGCAAGGGAATCCACACCTGCTGAGTACCCAGGTGTGCCAGGCACGAGACTCCTTTATTTCACAGTGCTGGGACTGGAACTCAGGGCCTTGTACACACTAAGTGTGTGTGCTACCGCTGAGCTAGTCCCCCCGGCCCTACATGGCTCCTTTTAATCCTGGAAGTCAAGTTCCAGCTTAACAGGCGAGGCCACCCTGTTCTCAGTGGCTGACTTGTTAGCGATCACAGGACCAACCTGAGCCAGCCTGGCCCATGCCCTGGCTCGGCATGCTCCCTAGAGGCCTGCTCTGCTCCCCCAGGGCTGGGGGACTTGACCTTGGGAAAGAGGAGGGGAGACCCTGTTTCTGTCATCGAAGGCACCTTTGGTCTCAGGGAGGCTGTGCCCAGCAGCCATTCTGCAGAGGCATCGGTGGGAGGGAGCCTCCTGTGTCTCTCAGAGATGAACAGTAAAACTCACCCTGCAGGAAGGGCACGCCTCTCTGGGAGCATGCCTCCCCCCCAACCCGCACCCTGCCCAGAGTGGCCTCGGCCACCCAAGCTGGTCATGGCAGAGCAGGGTCCACAACGCTTTGCCCAGCATCACCAGCTGGCTGACGTTATGAGGTCCCTCTGGGTCAAGGGGAGGTCCTACCATTTTTTTTTTTAACGGTACTGGGGATTGGACCCAGGGGCATTCTACCTCCGAGCTACACCCCCAGCCCGATTTTTTATTCTTTATTTTGAAACAAGGTCTCACTAACTTGCGGAGGGCCTAAGTAGCTGAGGCTGGTCTTGAACTTTTGATCCTCCTGTCTCAGCCTCCCCAGTACTGGGATTACAAGTGTGCACCACCATGCCCAGCAAGATCCCACCTTCTCATGAAGACAGCTGTTCAGGCTGGGAGAGGCCTTCACCAAAGGCCCAAAGTTTATGTCCTCAAAGTCCTGAAAACTTCAGGAAGGTGGTGTCTGGAGAAGCTCTGAAGTTCATCACAGAGATGAAGGGAAACTGATGTCGTTATTACCAGAAAACCAGGGCAGGGGGAGGTTCATGGTTCAGAAGAACAGAAGTTATTACTAGCATCATGTTTAGGGTCTTCGGTGGTCCTGGGGAGGATTGAACCCAACAGCACTCTACATCCCGGCTATATCCCAGCGCTAGTTTATTATTTTACTTGGAAACAGGGCTTTGCTAATTTGCTGAGGCTGTCTTCAAACCTGCGATCCTCCTGTCTCAGCCTCCCAAGTACTAGGATTACAAGCATGACCCAATATGCCTGGTGTATAGGCGGTTCTGTGCACAAGTTTGTTGAAAGAATGTTTCTAGATCGTATTTGCAGCCTCTTAAAGCCTACCCCACGGAGAGTTGTCATGATAAATCCATTTCTTCATCATCTTCATCTTCTTCGTCATCCTCCTCCTCCTCCTTTTTTTTGTGCTGCTAGGGATCAAACCCAGGGCTTCATGCATGCCAGGAAATAACTACCACTGAGCTACATCCTCAGCCCTTGTCTTTGGAGTGTGTGTTTGGTACTGGGGATTAAACCCAGGGGCATTCTACCTCCAAGCTACACCTCCCCCCCACCCCCAGACTTTTGTTTTTGTGATACTGGGAATGGAACCCAGAGGCATTCTACGTCTGAGCTACATCACCAGACCGATTTTATTTATTTGGAAACAGGGTCTCACTAGGTTGCTGAGGCTGTCCTTGAACCTGTGATCCTCCAGTTTCAGCCTCCTAGGTACTAGGATTATAAGCATGCACCATCACACCAGATTTTTTTTTTTTTTATACAGACTCTAAGTTTCTGAGGCTGGCCTCGAAACCCCGCCTCAATCTCCCAAGTGCTGGGACTACGGGTGTGTGCCACCGTGCCTGGCTTTTGCCTTCTTTATTTTCACAGGAAGCTCAGACCCCAATTCACATCCACCGATTCAGCAGTCTGCCGTGTGGTTTAACTGGAAGGGCATCGGAGCCTCGAGTCACCACCTCCCACACTGCTCCTGGGCCTGAGCGCCGGCCCAAGGAGCCAAGAGTTGACCTCACCTCCCAGCCCTTACCAATGAAAGAAGAAGAAAAAAAAAAGCACTACTTTGTTCTAAATCCTTCGAACAGGAACAAAAACCTCCGGCCCCCTCATCAGCATTACCGGAAGTAAATACTAGTAACACCTGGACTGGAGCCTGCCCCAGGGTTGTGTGACTGAGGACTGGCCACACCCGGCAGGAGGTGACCCAGGCGGCCTTGGGCACCCCATCCCTCACTCCACAACCCCTGGGCGCCCAGTGCCAGTCCGGTGCAGCACGCGGCCTGGACCTTCACCACAGGCTGCTGTGTCGTCCTCACTGGGTGGACGGGAAGTGGCCTGCCCCCCAATTTCACAGCTGAAGAGATCAAGGTCCAGAGATTTCTCCTTCCTCCTCATTGTCAGCTTCATGACAAAATGAAGACACCTTGGTCCCAAACAACCCCAACCTGCTGTCGTCATTCCGACTGTGACGACTCTGAGGTCAAGGCATAGAAGGTCACTAGGAAAAGCAGGCTTTGCTGCCAACAGCCCTGTCTGGGTGGCCAGACAGCCTTCCACGTGCAGTGCCACCCAGGCCTGGGAGCAAGCGAGAACCTGCATGCACGTGGAGGAACCACGTTCTGCAGGAGGGACCTCCCAGGGGCCCAGGTCCCTCCCCGCCCGGGGGGAGGGAGGGAAAGGGGAGGGGGGCTGGGCCCACTAGTGGGGAGCACCTGCGGTTCCCAGACACTGCTCACAGTGGCCAGGAGGCCAGGCTCACCCAGCACCCCTGGGAGCCTTCCCGGCGGCAGCAGGGCTGTCTGCAGGACTTGAGGGCAAGTTTAGGCTGAAAGGAGTGGGACAGAGAGCAGCTGAGGCGTGGGTGTCCCACGCAGGCACGGGGGCTGAGCCCAGCAGCATGGCACAGTGCAGCGCCATTGCTAGGACCCAGGGTCTGCCATCAGTTACTTTTTTTGTGTGGTACTGGGGATGGAGTGCAGGGGTCTTCTACTTCCAGGCTACAACCCCAGCCCTATAATATTTTTTTATTTGGAAATGGTCTTGCTAAGTTGCTAAGGCTGACTTCGAACCTGCAATCCTCCTGTCTCAGCCTCCCAAGTACTGGGCTTACGAGCATGTGCCACCAAGCCGGCTCACCGGTTACTTCTGCCACCCAGGCGGGGCCCCTCGTCTTTCTGAGCACCCTGCGCATCTGCGGTGACTACGGCTGCAGTGGGGCCCAGGGGGGCACACATCAGGCAGCCACAGGGCCCCGCGGTGGCTGCTCCTGCTATCACGGGCTTGCAGCTTGAGGTTTGTGGGAAGACATGGTGGTTGCTTGACATCTGTGACCACCAGGAACTGGGCCCCGAGGAAGCCAGAGAGGGGTCCAGTCAGTCACACACAGGACCTGAGGCCCAGAGGCGGCCCCAGCCTGCAGCCTGGGGCTGGCAGACTTCCTCCCACGTGATCTCTTCAGCAAAGGGAGGACGCTCCCGGCTCTGCCCACGTGCCAGCAGGCACTGGGTGTCCTTGGCTGTTGTCCTCAGGTCCCCAGCCTGTGGCCTGTGCCCGGGCATGCACACAGTAAGGCTCCACGCGCCCTCGTGGGGTCCCCAGAGCCCAGCTGTGCAGCTGGCTCAGTCCCATCTGAGCAGGGTGGGGCCCTGCGCTTGGGACCCAGACAAGTCAGTAGCGGCCCCAGCTGACCAGCTGTGCTGGGTGCTCCCAGGCCAGCCCCTGGGACTGAGTCCCGGTGATGGACACCCGGGCTTACTGGTGAGCACCTAGCTGGGGCAGCGTGGGACAGGCCAGGGGTGCTCAGGAGCTCCTGGAGTGGGGGCCGGCCACCCCACTCAGGGACTTGAGCCGCCTGGTTCTCCAGGGCTTGGGGAGGGAGGCGCAGCTGGCAGGGCGGCTCTTCCCTCGGTCCAGGCAGTCGTGTGGCCCCGGAGCTCGGGGCCTTCACCTGCACAGGACTAACGTGCAGAGGGCCCCGAGCTTTGACGCAAGGCCGGTCTAACCCTCGAGACCACCTCAAAGGGGACTGTCCTCATCTGAGACAGGGCCTACGGGGGTGGCAGGTCAGAGAGTAGGGCCTCCCCAACCCCTGGAGCGCTGAGTGGCTCCCAGACCCGGCTCCTGCAGGCACGCTTGGTTTGGTTGCACTGAGCCTCCACCTTCTGGTCCAGGGACTGGCAGAGAAGCTGGCTTCCATTCCGGAAGGGCCAGCATGACTTCTGTCATGCTGGGGAGCAGGAACCTGGCCGGCACACAGTGGGCATGACCACACGACCCAGCAAGGGCTCTATGGAAACTAAGGGGGCTGCTCCGCAGACCGGGCAAGCACCCCTTTAAAGGGCCCTGCTACCACAGGGCGAAGGGAGAAGCGATTTTTTTTGCGGTACTGGGGATTGAACTCAGGGGCATTCTACCTCCGAGCTATACCCCCAGCCCTATTTTTTATTCTTTATTTTGAAACAGGGTCTCACTAAGTTGCAGAGTGCCTCACTAGGTAGCTGAGGCTGGCCGAGAACCCGGATCCTCCGGTCTCAGCCTCCCAAATGCTGGGATTACAAGCATGCACCACCACACCTGGCTTGGAGAAGCGATTTTCTCCCGAGTCACTGGACTCATGTGGCGACTTCCCCTGCGTCCCATCTTGGCCAGCGAAACCCAGCGAGTGTGGCGACATCAGCCTGTAGACACGCGTGCTCTCGCTGGCCTCTGCATTCTAGCATCTGGAGAAGTGGGTGTTTTTGCCTCTACAGCCAGGTCAGACGAGAGAGGCCCTGTTATGACCTCCACTTAGACCTCAGGACACTGGCTGGGAATGAACTCACTTCCTTGAGAGTGGTGGGGAGTGCAGCCAGGACTCCCAGACATGACCCGTTAGGGTTTGGACATGGGGTGCAAATGCAATCTTCAGGGGTGAACTAACTGAATCAGGCTCCAATCTCACCCATGGACTGGTCATTTGAAAGGACTTACTGGGCGGCAACTGTCCGGCAGGTGGGTCTTGTCTGGAGGAGGCGGCTCACTGGGGGCGTGGCCTTGGGCACTGTGCTGGCCTGGTCACTTCCTCTTCTCTCTGCGGTCTTGGCGCAGGCTGACCGTGGACTGACCTCTGAAGCTACGAGCCCAAATAAATCTTTCCCCCTCTAACTTGTGCTCGTCCAGCATTTTGGCCAGAGTGATGAAATGGCTGACGAAAACAACATCCTGGCCAACAGGCAGACAATACCTAACTCTCACAGGGGTTAGAGAGGCTGCTTGGCAGAAGCGTCAGCCCAACATCCACCACATACTTTTATAATAAGTGGGATTCTGGTGAGAGGTTTTGGGAGTATCAAGTAGATTCTGCAGTCCAACGTCTTTCAGTGCTTCAATCCACCCAACCACAAGTGGGCAGCTATACCTACCTAAGAGGACGTGGACGACACTGCAGGGTGCTTATGAGAACAAAGGCCTGGTGCCCTGGAGCCCGTGCTGTTGGCATCATCCGACCTGAGGTGGTGGCATCAGCAGACATGGCTGCAGTGCCCACGTGGGGAGGCTGCGCCTGGAAATGCCACTCACTAACCACACCGGTGGTAGAGGCCAGCGGCGTGCAGAGGCAATGCTGCTTCCTGGTCTTGGTGCTCACCACAGTGCCAGCTGGCAAGGCCATCTGACCAGCTGCTTTCAAGAGAAACCGGGGCTAGGGCTTCCTCTGCTCCTGGACTTTGGCGCAGATGCCAGGCTGCTGAGCCCTACAACCACTGACCTCCAGTGCCTGGAAGCTGCCAGGGCCCCCGTAGTGGTAGACACAGCAGAAGTCACTGCAACAGCGGTAAAGAGAGGCCTTCATGTCCGACTGTTCTAACACTCAGCTGTGATGTCAGAATTCTTGGGGACAGACGCAGGTCCGAGTCCGGGTTAACAGGCTGTCCTGGCACAGAGCCCTGCTCCTCCAGGTGTGGGCATTTGTGAGGCAACTATGCAGACATCTACATAAAGAACCACAGCAGAAGCCTGGCATGGTGGTGTACGCCTATAATCCCAGTGCTTGGGGGGATGAGGCAGGAGAGTAGGTCCGAGGCCAGCCTGGCAACTCTTTCAAAATGAAAAGCTTAAAAGGTCTGGGGGTATAACTCAGTGGCACACACCTCCTGGGTTCAGTCCCTAGAAAAAAAGGATCATAGCAGGAGGAGCAGACTGTCAACACCGCCGTCAAGTGGTGAACTAAGACCAGTCAACGGGGAAGGGTATTGAGAGGGGCTGGAGTCGCTGCGCCCACGCCAGGTGCACCTCTGTCGGAGGGTCCTCCAGTGCACCAGTGAGGGTCGGCTCACCCTGTACAGTAATGGACTTAGGTGTCCCCAACACCTGTCCACGCTGCTTAGCACCCTTGGGGCACTGCTGCCTCTCCCAAGACATGGTTACAGAGTCACCCTGAAACGCTGCCTGCCTACTGGCCCCTCTCCCCGAGCAGAAACCCCGTCCCCAAATCACCAGGCAAACAAGCGGGGTAGGGGGGTGCTCGACATTAAAAGAGCACTACTGCAGGAGTCCTTCAAATCCACAGGGGAAGGAGCTGGGCACACCTGTAATCCCAGTACCTGGGAGGCTGAGACAGGAGGATCACAGGTTTGAGGACAGCTTCAGCAACGTAGCAAGATCTTGTTTCAAAATAAAAAACAAAAAGGGCTGGGGGTGTAGCTAGGAGGTAGAATGCCCTGGGTTCAATCCCCAGCACCACCACCACAACAAAACAACTGGGGAGGAGGTGGCCGAGAACAGTCTGGGGGAAAAAACAACATTCCTTATGCCACACTCTGAGTAAAATATGCATGTTTCAAAGATGAACTCTAGGGCTGGGGTGTAACTCAGTGGAGCTCGCAGTCCTCCTGCCTCAGCCTCCCGAGTAGCTGGGATCACAAGCACGCACTACTGCACCAGGTTTCCATTACCCTTTTGAAACACGCACGGATTTTATAATGAGCATCAATGATGTGATATATGTAGAGATGTTTTCCCCTCCAAGAGGCAGGTCAGGCTCTGGCTGGAGGCGCGCCCCACCACTTGCTCCTCCAGAGTGTCTGGGAGGCTTCCAGGAGAGCTAACCGTCTTCCCAGCTGGACAAGGCTCTTTCCAGCTTCACGGATAAGACCAGGCTGGGGTTCATAAGAGAATCTCTGCTACGGTAAATAAAAACAACAAACTCGTTTTAAATTTTTTATTTGGTGTTAACTTCACAAGAAAACAAAAAAATCAGTTACTCTGGTGTACGTGAAATCAGAACAATACAACCACGGGAAAGTCTCAGCCCAGGAATGGAGCCTGATGCTCAGTGCTACGGGTCTGCAACGCGCTTCATACCACAGTGCGTCTCAGCGTTTGCCAACTTTTTTTTTTAATGCTTTTTGTGATCATACATTCACAAAACTAAAAACCACACTTTCAACTTTGTTGCCAAAAGCCTGTGAGCTTTAGCCACTTAACTATGAAAACAAATAAATACAGAGTTTGTTAATCCCTTTGCCTGTCTGTAGCGCATCCCCATTCCCTGGGGAAGGCGCTCTACTGCCCCACGTCTGAGCCAGTCGGCGCCTTCGCCAACGGAGCCCTTTCCTGACGGACAGCAGCTAGCTGTTCAAGGTTGTGTCTGAAATCTACTTATTTGGTTTCTGCTACATAAGCAACGACTTCTAGGATAATCGTCGCTGCAGTGATTTTAGGAATTTACAACTTCCAATCCTTTTCTTGTCTTTGCTGTTAAATTATATTTCAGTGCAGATGCTAATCAATTTTTAGGAAGCTCCAGAAGAAAGAAAAATACACAAAAACTTATCTGATGTCTGTAAATAAATAATAGCAACATAAAACCTTACACATGCACACACACGCACACAAACCCACTGTAAAGTGTCAAAAAATGTGCTGTATAAAAGTAAACCCTAACTGGTGGTGAGCTGGGGCCCGACGCGCCAGGCTTCTCTCGGTGAGGACACGGAGCTCACGGCTCCGCCGCCTTGACGGTGTCTCCTGTGTTATCGGTTAAGAAAAGGGCAACCAACTCAAATGCTCAAAGCAAATCAGGAACTTCCCAGGCAGTTCAGCTCGCCGCCAACACAGCATCAGCGTGTTTACTGCCTGTGGAAGTGAGCGGCGAGGCTGCCCAGGCCACTCCAGACTTCCGTGCCATTCTCCATGTTACGACATGCTGACTCACTCCACAGGTTAGGTGTTTCTCAAAATGACATGTTGGTTAAGAAGAAAAACAACTGTACTGTACATGTTTAGCTTTTGCGAACACTGCCCTCCTGGCTCCACCTGCTGCTCAGCGCGCGAGCTCCAGGTGGTGGTCAGCGCGTACAGACGTGACTTGTGCGGAGGCACCGGCTTGCTGGGTCACCAAGTCAACCAAAGCAGGTCACACGAGGGCGGCGGTGAGCAGAAGGGCAGTCACACGGGCATGTGGAAGGTTACTCTGCCCACCCCCGCCCACCACACACACACCTTGCCAGAACATTCTCTCAAACACAGAATGAGATAGAAGCTACATCACAGCCACGAGAGCAGCTAGCTGCAGCAGCCAAAGGTTCCTTTGGGGTGACAGGTGACCTTTGCTGTATGTCAAATGTTCACAATTTCAGGTTTGGGGGCCTCAATTCAATGTAGTCACCAGAAAATAACAAGGTGCACCCAAGGTCCTCAGCGTACGCCCCGACTGGCTAAAGTTTCGGTGTGAACGCACCGTGACACGTCCCAGCTCGGGCGGGCAGGCACCCTCACCCTATTCTGCCTCTCCTACTACCCCACACCCCAAATACTTGGCGTCTTCAGTTAGCAAGAAAGTCACAAACCATAGTATCTCCAGGATACTGTAGGAAAGTCCTAAGAGAGAAAACACAGTATTTGTAAGTCTCTGAAAGCACGCCCCTGCGGTCTCTACCGCGACCGCACACGAGCGCTCGCTGAACGAAGACCGAGGCTGAGTAGCTCCCGCCGCCCTCCTGCCTCAGAAAGGCCCCATCCACTGCGGGCGGGGCGAGGAGCTGTCTCCCAGCGCTTGGGAACAAAGCTAAGTGTTGCGGAGCTAAAGTCTCTGAACAGCAGAAGTGGCTGTCGACAGGGCAAGGAGGTGATAGGAAGCAACAGCAGCGGGGAGCGCGCCGGAGCTGCGAGGCGAAAGCAGCGACACTCTGGACAAGCACATGCACACCCATTCTGATTTGACAACACGATCTAGTCTATTCAAATAGCCGAGAATCTAACAGCATGGAAAATCTTCAACAGGACAGCTGTCCTCGACGCTAAAGTAAGCAAGAAGAGAAAGGTAAGTACTGATCGGAGTCAGTTAATCCAAGAAGAAACCAATTTGTTGCTTTAGATTAACAGGCCCCGCTGGAGGGCAATTCCCATCACATATCATTTAAAAATAATTTGAACTACCCTGCAGGGTTAGAGATGCGTTCGGGAAAAGAGCTCCTCTTGGCTGGGGGCCCCCCACGCGCCGCCACCTTCGGAGCCCGAGTCCCCCGAGCCGGAGCTGGCGCTGGAGCACGTCTTCCTGCGGAGGCCGTTGGGTTTTGCCCCAGGAACTCCTTCTCCTGTGCATCTTGCTTCATAAACAGAAGACACCTACAATTCAAGAAACAACTTTCAACACACCAAAAATCAGATTTGTTTCCCCCACTCTTTATATAAAGAGATGTAGTAACAACTCACTGATGTTCTGCTGTGGAGAGTTATAGAAATGTGAAGAGTTTTACTATTTCAGAGCAAAACCACCTCTCCTCCCTAATCCACCAAAGATCTCTGCATGTTCAATCATCTGGGCAAATGTGGCTACATCAGGGTAGAACCAAAGGACTCTTTAATTTCCAACAAGCCTTTGAGTGCCCGCTGCAGGGGGCAGCAGTGCTGGGCGGGGACTCGCAGGGACTCACGGGGACGATGGACATGGTCACTCCCTCTGGGAGAAGACGAACACAGACGGACACAGCCTCGATCGCAGGTGTGCACAGTGCAGTGGAGGTACGCGTGAGCACACGCACACTCAGCTGCCCTGCAGAGGCGCGGGGGCTGCTGTGGCCGCCCAATGGCACTGCTTCTCTGCTGAGGGCCCATCGTCATCTAGTGCATTTTAGGGGACAGCTAGTTGTGTGGGGTGTCCCCCAACACATGGCCGGCATGCCTGGCCCCCGCCGCACACTAGATCCAAGCGGCAGTCCGGCCAGCTGTGCTAACTAGCAACAAACACCGCACAGCCCTGCACCACCAGCAGCGCCAGCCCCAGCCCTGCACGGCTGCGCCGCCCTGCCCAAGCCCCCAAGGAAGGAGCACAGAAAAGCCAGCGAGTGGAGGGACATGAGGTCAGACAGGGCGGAACACACAGAGCCTCACAGGTGCGGCAGGGAACCTGGGCTCTGTCCCAAGGCAGTGGGTAGAGTGGAGCCTCAAGTCAGACTGCGAGGTGCACTTCCTCGGTGGCTCTGCGACCTTAGAGAGATACCTCTTATTAAATCTTTCAGTGCCTCAGTTTTCTGTTCTGCAAAATGGGCGTGCCCATAGCAGCACCGCACCACCTGTCTCGCTGGCTGAGGAGATTGCAGAGGCCGTGAAGCAGGGAGGGCCAGGAGGCCCGAGGCGGAGAGCAGAGTGGAGAGGCAGCTGTAAGGGGAGACGGGCTGCGTGTGGAGGCGAGAGGAGGGGATGCTCCCGTGGGGCGGGGCACGAGCCTGGTGGGGGTGCAAGCTGCGGGAAGCCTGCACGTTGGCCTTGGCCCCCAAAGGCCGACAGGACCATGGCACCAACACACAGGCTGCTTGAGGAAAGCTCCCGACACGGACACTCTGCAGTGAGAGTCAGAGAGGCTTCCTGGGCCTCACTGCCTGCCCGCCAGCTAGCAGGAGGCTGAGGCCAGATGCCAGCGGGGCCCTGCTGCCCCCGGGCGCTCCTCAGCGTGCACGACAGGGACCATCGCGGCCAGGCACCACGGTGGCAGCAAGGGCTCTGCCTGTCCCACAGAGGCCCGGAAAGCAAGGAAAAGCAGCGAGAAGGGGCAGTGGTGGGGTCAGCTCTCCATTTAGAAACCCCTTGCCAACAGGGGGGCTCTCTGGGAAGTCCTGGCTGCAGGCAGTCGAGGTGGACGACGAGGCCAACCATGGCTCAGAGGAAGGGCCGGAGAGCGCAGTTTACACCGTGCGTGAGTCCAGGTGTTTGGGGGACGCCCAGGTTTCTGACTAGAGTGACAAGGGGAGGTGGTGGCCATCTCTATGTTAATAACAAGGAGGAGGACAGTCCACTTACCCTATTAAAATCTAACAGACGCTCTTCATTACTGGGCATTTCTTTAACATCTGGATACTCTTCTATACCATTCTCTCCCTTGGCATTTGTATAACATTCTTAATCATTTTGAATGGAGAAGGGAAAAGAGGGAAAGGGGGAAATTCCATTAAGACACAGTTATGAAACATACATTCCTGTTCCATTTTTGCTGAAAAGTTAGGTCTCCCAACCCTCTGGAGATTGATTTTAAGTAGCCACTAAAAGTTCAGCTAACCAGGTGCAAATGGAAAAAATGCGACACAAGTTAAAAAAAAAAAAAAAAAAGATTCTTAGACCTGATTGTTTAGTGACTTAAAAAAAAAAAAAAAACAGAAGCCAGGCATGGTGGCACATGCTTGTAATCCCAGTAGTTGGGAGGCTGAGACAGGAGGATTGCAGGTTTGTGGTCAGCCTCAGCTACTTAGTGAGGCACTCTGCAACTTAGTGAGACCCTGTTTCAAAATAAAGAATAAAAATAGGGCTGGGGGTATAGCTCGGAGGTAGAATCCTCTGGGTTCAATCCCCACCATCACAAAAAAACAACAAAAAAACCAGGCCAGCATAAGCATACGTTTGTCATGCCAGCATGAGACACGCACTCGACAGATACATAGTCACACCTACATGTGACAGGCCTGGGGACACAGCGTAGAACGCCAGCGGGGTCTGCGCTCTCAGAACGGACACCGAATGGAGAGACAGATGACGCACCATGAATATGTCCACAAAGCACGTGAACAGGCAGCTCCGACAGGGAGGTGCCACGGGGAAACAAGGCAGGGCGGCCCTGGCTGGCCCTCCCAGCGCGAGGCGCGCGGCGCTGGGTAAACGGCCCGAAGGATGGGGAGGAAACGAGATGTGAGCTGGAAGGAGAAGGAGGGGAATCGACCCAGGACGTCTGGCTGTGTACCGGGTCACCCGGGAGGCCACGCACCAGTCCTAGAGGGCGCTCCGGTGCGTGGGGAGAGCCTCCGCTGCCACGCTCCGCCCCGTGCAGGAGAGTGTGGGCAGGGCCACTCCGGACCCCAGGCTTGACGATTCCATAGCCTGTGGTGAGCTCGTTAACACCAGGAGATGCCAGGGCGGACAAGGCCGGCTTCAAGGAGGGCCTTGCCCTCCCCCAGGCAAGGCCCTGCTCACCCTCCTGCCGCGGCTGGGCTGGCCGCGTGGGACGCCCTGCCACCTGACAGCCACAGGCACTTCAAGTTCCTAGTCTCGGTCCATGGGAATGAGCCAGTCTGGGGTCGGACAGGCGGCAGCTGATTTCAGGCTGTGCTGCTCCCGTGAGAGGTCCTTCTGCGCAAAGACCCCACCTCTCCAGCCTGGTCCCTCCCAGGGGCCTGAGCACGTTAAGAGAGGAGCTCTGTGGGGAGCTGGCACACATACAGTAGTATCTTCTACAACGATTCCCCAGGATACGGGGTTTGGGGAAAAGGTCCCCACTTCACCCCGTCAGCAGCCCCCCCACCGGGGTGGGGGAGGGGCAGCGGTGGGAAGGCAGCTGTTCCTGGGACTAGGACAGGCTCGTGGCCAGAGCGCGTGGGAGGGAGAGCCCTCTTCACTGCACCTTCATGCAGGGTGTTAGGACAGGCAACACTGAACCGCGTCCGTGGTTTTTTGTGATGCTCATGGTGACAGCCACTGTGTTCTGAGTGACAAATGTGTCAGGCGCTGTTCTAGAAACTGTCCCCCCACAACCACCCCACCAGGGACACTCCTTTTACAGACACAGCGGAGGCTTAGAGAGGCCTCGCGGCTGGTCTCGGGGCCAGAGCTTGGCTGCCCGCTGCCTGTGCTGCTCCCCTGGAGGGTTCGCTCTGCAAGGCGAGCATCAACCTCGACATCAACGGGGCCGTCGAGGCACCAAAAGCCAGGCGCGCTCTGGAGAGCACACGAGCCACACGAGGGCAAGGCCCTCCAGGGACCCTTGGCCTGGCTGGCCGTCCCCACCACACTCCCGAGCTGTCCCCTCTCTACCAGCCACACGTCTGCAGACGGCACCGTGCTCGCTCTGCCTCTGTGCCCACCAGGAAGCATGCCCTCCCTTGCTGGGTGGACGCACCGGTGAATGCAGGGAGGCCGGAGAGGTGCCAGGACGACCTGCCTCACCTGCCAGCCCTGTCTCTACCCTGCTGCAGAAGGAGAACGACCCCGTTTCCCAGGCCGCTGAGGGCTCCAGCTCAGCCCCGCACCAGAGCAGCCCATGCCCGCTACTGACCGTGCAACACTGGAAGCTTCAGGAGTCCCCAGTCACTTCTGCTGAGCAGGAGAGTGGCCACCTGTTTGCATAGCTAAGGCTACATGCCTCACGCCTGGGACCCGAAAGAAGGGTGCTTCCTAAAGCCACCGCAAGGCAACTGAGTAGGACTGACCTCACAGGTGTCGTTCAAACAAGTTACCTCTGAGAGCCCCTCAACGTCACTTCACGTGCTAACACTGCACATGAACCATCACTATCACTTTCTGCTTCCGCCAGGGGACTTATCAACAACCAAGGCCCCGGCTAAGAGCCGAACTGGACCCTGCCAACGAGCGACAGAAGACTGAACGGAGGCAAGGGAAACACGAGGCCCGGATCTGCAACACTCTGCATGGAGTGGTCTCCCACCGTGCACGCCGCTCTCCCGGGCTCGGCACCTCCGCCGGCGCTGCTAACTGCACCCCGCCTTACACTCCCCAGCTCTTGGACTGGACGTTCACGGAGCAAGGACTGTGCTCCTACGACCCTGTATCTACCCCAGTACTGAGTGCAGACACGAGACACACACCTGACCTCCCGTCCACACTCAACGGCTGACCTGCGTGACTCAGACCAATCATTAACCTCAAGTCGTAGTTTCCTCACCTGAAAACTCAGGGCAACATCTCATCAGGCTCTCGTGAGGGTTAAAAAAAGACTGAACGCTCCTTACGAGTGGGAAAGGCTGACCTCAGTGAATGTGAGAGCAGCAGCAGCGCCTGGCCCTGGGTGACGCAGGGAGCACTCAGGCGCTCGCTCAGTGGAGGCGCAGCCCTCCACTCTCCTCAGGACCGGCTGAACCTCTGGCAGGGGGCTGGGAAGCCGCCTGCAGCTGCAGAACAGGAAGAAGAGAACAGCAAGGAGGGCGGGGCGGCCTTCAGCCCGTCAGCAGCGGTGTGGGTGTGGGCAGGCCTCTGGCCAGCGAGAGGACTGCAGCCTAGCTGGACAGGTGCACTAGATGTCAGTGTGTGAACGCTCAAGCAGAGTGCCATGCCCTGCAGGGTGCTGACCGCTAAATGACCAAGGGAGCCGCTGGGCCCTGGAGGCCGACCTGACGAGCTCGACTGCTCCAGCTAGCCCAGAGAGGTGTCTCCTCAGCGCCTGCTGCTCCCCACATTCCAGGTCAGAATTTCTTACAGCGTCTGCATGTGTCCGCCCGGAAGGCGCAGACAGTTGGCTCACAACATGCCAGCAACTTAAATCCTCCTCCTCCTCCTCCTCCTCCTCCTCCTCCTCCTCCTCCTCCTCAGCTTCCTCCTCCCTCTTAGTACCAAGTCAGCTGCTCTCCCCTCCTCCGAGCTCCCCATTGACCATGTTCCCTCCTCCATCCACCTCCCCCAAACCACTGGGGTGCTTACACTACAACTGCATCTCCACTGCTGTGAGGATCGTCCTGGACAAACACCAGAGCTCGACTCTAGGAACTCAAGCCCTGGACCTGCCCGTCCTCCCTACACCCTAACTCCAGCCCACGGCACTGGGCTCCCACACCTCACCAAGGCTCCTTCTGGCCTGCCTCTCCCCCTCCTCCCTGCAACCCAGCTGAGGGCCGGGGCCTGTCCCTCCACCTGCCACAGGCCCTGCCTCTTGCTCACAGGGACTGCCGGACTACGTCCTCCTCTGCGGTCAACGGTGGCTTGTGCCCACCTCATCATAGGTGGCGCCTCTTATGCTTTATGACTGTCCAGGCCTTCCCCTCCACCTGCCACAGCTGAGCTCTCATTTACCTCTGTGTCCCAGCGCATGACAAGTGCTGACCACACAGAAACCTCTAAGTGCTTCTTGGACTGATATTCATGGCACAATGATTTATTATTCTTACTGATTTAGAGATCTAGTGAATGAACACAGGCCTCCTTACCTTCACACTCTGATGCAGGAAAAAGAGGAGAGTACAAGGCTTTTCCCCACCAGGTCTGCTTTTCTTGGTTTCTATTCATTTCTTGCACATCAGTGTTCAATACAGGAAACTGTTGAGATTAAACCAAATACAGAAAACATTTATGAACTTTCAGGATAGAGAGACAAATTCAAGTATTATTAGTTGTGAACTAGAAACTAATAATACTTGAATTTACTAATAATACTTGAATTTACTAATAATACTTGAATAATACTTTTAAAATTGGTTTCTTTTTTATTCTTCTGGATAAGGTGAAGAAAAAAAGCCAATGTGTTCACAGTAGTAAAGGAAGTTTCCTTCAAAAGCACTTATATTGGAAGTAGAAAGAAAATCTTAATAACCCCCCCCAAAATGCTTACAAAGCCCAAACATAATACAGGAGTACTTGTAAATTAAGGCAAATTTCTAGATTTCAGAAGTGTACACAGATACAGTGCCCTGAGCCTGAAATTCTCTAGAGAGAATGGAGGACTTCTTCTCCCTCACACTTTCAGGCAGGAATAAAAGAAATGGAATAGGAGTAAAATTTCCCAATATGTCTGCTGGTAGACATGTCTGTCTAGTGGTCAGAGAGCCTCCTGGCCAGCTTTGGTCAGGACGTGTGTCCTGGCACGCTGGGGTGGAGGAAACCCCCTTCCACATACCTTCGGCACTGGGCCTGACAGGCAGTGGGCCGGCACAGCTCTCTCCGGCAAGGCCTGGTCTCTGCGTTTTTGTACCTCCCGGGGCCCTACGCTGTGCTCGCAATAGAAGCCTGCTACGTGGAGCGCCTGCGAACTGCTGAATTGTTACTGTTTTAAGATGTCTTTATGCCGGGCGTGGTGGCGCACTTGTAATCCCAGGACTTGGGAGGCTGATAGGAGGATCACAGGTTTGAAGCCAGCCTCAACAACTTAGGGAGACCCTGTTTCAAGATAAAGAATAAAATAGGACTAGGGGTGTAGCTTAGAAGTAGAATGCCCTGGGGCTCCATCTCCAGTAATACTCCCCCCGCCAAAAACAAAACAAAAAAGATGTCATCATATGTTCAAATTTAAAGTCTGAACTATATCAGTAACTACTGAACATTAATTCCTTAATAGGATTCTGTTGTGCTTTTTTTTGGTGGAACTGGGGATTGAAACCAGGGGCATTCTACCTCTTAGAGATACACATCCTCAGTCCAATTTTTTTTTTTTTTTTTTTTTTTTTGCGGTACTGGGGATTGAACTCAGGGGCATTCTACCTCCGAGCTACACCCCAGCCCTATTTTTTAGTCTTTATTTTGAAACCGAGTCTCACTAAATTGCGGAGTGCCTCACTAGGTAGCTGAGGCTGGCCACGAACCCGGATCCTCCGGTCTCAGCCTCCTGAATGCTGGGATTACAAGCATGCGCCACCACGCCCGGCTTCAATTTTTATTTTTTGTTTTGAAATAGGGTCTCGATATGTTGCTGAGAGTTTCACTAATTGCTGAGGCTGTCCTTGAACCTGTGATCCTCCTGTCTCAGCCTTCCAGGTACTGGGATTAAGGAGTGTACCATGCCCAGCTTCTGTTACACTTTTAACAGTAAATTATTTTATGGGTCTAACACTGCTTGACTCAGTAACATGTCTTTTATTACAAAACTAAATAGAAAACACTACAAACTTTCATTTTCACTTAACTTTCCAGAAATACTCCTAAATTAGGAACCAGAGGAGGACTGTATTGTCTACCCAGACCCATCAGCTAGCCTTCCCCGCTTTCCCTGCAGCTCATCCTAACGAGTGCGTCCCGCCCTTAGACAAGAGCGTGGCCAGGCCCAGGGAGCCGAGGTGAGGCGTAATGCAAATGCAGTGCAATGGCAGGGTGGGCAGCTGACTGGCATGGGGACAGCACCCGCCCCTTGGGCAAGGCCTCGCCTGTCCCGTGAGACCCCTGGTGCTGTCCAGGCAGCATGGCAGGCTCCTGAGGCGCTCCTGGGAGGTGGTAAAGCCTTTAGGAGGTGGGGTCCAGTGAGAGGAAGTTAGGGCACCGGCCCGTGCCACTTCCTCCCTCCGCTCCCATCTGCCATAAGGTCAACAGCTTTCTCTGCCACGATGCCCTGCTTCACACAGGCCAAGCAACCCTGGGCTGACACCAGGAGCCAACTGCACTTTGTTTTGTGTGCACATGGCCCTGGAGCGTGACCCCAGAGCGCTAGACCCCTGCGCTGCACCTCCAGGGCCCTTTGTGAGACAGGGTCTTGCTGAACCGCCTAGGCTGGCCTCACATTTGCAATCTTCCTGGTTCAGCCTCCTGAGTAACTGGGATTGTAGGCCTGTATCCTCACTCGTGGCCCAAATAATCTTTCCTCCTTATAGATTTCAGGTATTTTCCATCACAGTGATAGAAAGCTAACACAAGAAATTGGTAACAGAAGTAGGGTCATTGACATGCCTATACCTAATATATAGTTTAGAAGCCTTTGAACTTGCTTTGTGGAAGGAGTCTGGAAAAGTTTGGAGAAACAGGTTATAGAAAGCCTAGAATGCTGGGTGATTCTGGAGGGAGCCCAGAAGACCAGAACGCTGGTGAACGTAGATAGTAAAGGCTGTGCTGATGAGACTTCAGAGGGAAATGAGGAATCTATCAGAAACTGGAGTACAGCCGGGCGTGGTGGCGCACGCTTGTAATCCCAGCATTCGGGAGGCTGAGACCGGAGGATCCGGGTTCAGCTACCAAGGGAGGCACTCCGCAACTTAGTGAGACTCGGTTTCAAAAATAAAGAATAAAAAATAGGGCTGGGGGTGTAGCTCAGAGGTAGAATGCCCCTGAGTTCAATCCCCAGTACCGCAAAAAAAAAAAAAAAAGAAACGAGTACAGATTGGCCATATTACATTCTGGCAAAGAACTTGCCTATGTTTATACCCTGAGATCTTGTGCAAGGCTAACTTAATGCTGATGTACCAACTAATGTGGTGGAGGGATTTCAAGGTAGCAGAGCATCCAGGCAGCAGCATGGGTATTGGTGGCTGCTTTTATCCAGATTTACTGTAAGAATGGGGTGCAAAACGCACAACGGAAAGATTTGAAACACTTACCGTTTGACCAGAAAAGGAATTTAGGTAGAGTTCTGGCCAAGCGGGTGCAGTTGCTAGAGATTGGTGTCATTAAAAACGAACTGTCAGGTATAGGGATATGGCTCAGTATTAGAGTGCTTGCCTAGCATGCAAGAGCTCAGGGTTTAATCCCCAGCACTGGGGTTTGGGGGCAAAGGGAGTAATTTCCACCAGGAAAATAGGAAGGATGTCACGGGTTCAAAGCTGTCTTATGAGAAGAGAGCCTCTGGCACCCAGCTCACACGAGCCCATCCTGGGAATGACTTCCCCAAGGTTCACGCCTACCCCTTAGCCATCAAGGCACTCAAGAGGCTGCAGCTCATACCGCGGTTTGAGCTCTAGCTGGCAGCAGTGTGCATCTTCTGTGTGATGCTGATTTCCCAGGAATGCAGAATGCGCGTTACTGGGTCATGGAGGCTTCTACCAAAATTCCAAAGGAACGTCTGGGAGGCAGGGCAGTGTGTAGCAAGATCAGGGTCCGTACAAGCAGTCCCTGAGAGGGTGTTGTGTGAAGCTGTGAAAGCGAAGCTAAGGCTCTAGTGGAGACCCAGGAAGTGAGAGGCCAGAGATGAGGAGAGCTGCAGGCAGAGAGCAGAGGCAGCCCTAGAGAAGGCTAGTGGGCTGCAGCCAGCAACACCGCAGGGGTGGGGCTGCCCAAGCCCTCTGGAGCGCACATCAAGAACCATGTGACCTGGACCCTGGATATGAAGGTACAGGATTCAATGTTTGCCTTGCTGAGCTTTGGTCTTGCTTTGGTTAGATTCCATCTTGCTATTTTTCTGTTCCTCCCTTTTGGGATGAGAGTATTTACCCTGTGCCATTGGATCTTGGAAGTATGTAAATTGCTTCCTGATTTTTATAGGGGATCACAGCTATGAATTTGCCTTGAGTCCCAAAAGGAGACTTTGGACTTGGACTTTTGAGCAATGCTGGAACTATTAAGACTTTGGGGACTCTTGGAAATGGACGAGACACATTTTGCGTTATGATCTGGACATGAGTCCTTGGGGGCCAGGGGAAGAATAGTAAGGTTTGGACCATAAGTGACCCCAGAGGCCTCGTATTGAAGTATTGAAGTCTTGGTCTCCAGCCTGTGGCACTACTGTGTGTGTGTGTCGGGGGGGGGGGGGGAGCTTTTAGAGGTGAGGCCTAATGGGCAGAAGCCAGTACACTGGACAAGTGCCACTGCAGGGGATATTGGGACCCTTGCCCCTCGTCTTTCTGCTTCCCAGCCAACAGGAGATCAGCCCTGTTCCACCATGTACTCCCTGCCATGATGTTCTGCCTCATTAGGGGACTGGAAACAATCAAGCTGCTGGACCATGGGCTGAAACCTCTGAAATCATGAGCCAAAAGCAGCCTTTCCTCCTATAAGGTATTTTTCTTAGATACTTTATCATAGCAACAGAAAGCTAGCTGGCTAACACATGCATGTGCATCACATTATCATTATTATTTTTTGTGTGTGGTACTGGGGATGGAACCCAGGGGCATCCTGCCTTTGAGCTATAGCCCCAGTCCTATTTTTTATTCTTTATTTTGAAACAGGGTCTCACTAAGTTGCGGAGTGCCTCACTAAGCAGCTGAAGCTGGCCGTGAACCCGGATCCTCCGGTCTCAGCCTCCCAAGTACTGGGATTACAAGTGTACGCCACCACGCCCGGCTCATGCATCACATTATAACACCTTCCACTCAGTTGTGTCCACCCTGTAGGTTGTACAGCAAAGATGACCATGTTTTGCTCATCTAATGTCTGTTTAATGTATTAACTCAACTTCTGGTTTGCTTGTGACTGAAAAGAAAGCAGAAAGGACAGAGGAAACAGGAAGCAGAGAGGAGCAGAACAGCACAGCCCTGGAGGAGAGGTCCACCTGCATCTCCTGGGCCCTCTGGGCTCGGTCACTCACCTCCAGGTCCTTCCTCAACGGCAGCTTTGCAAGGAAGCCTGCCCTGATTCCTCACTGAACCTTGCAAACGACGCCAAGTACTCCCAGTCCACCACACACCTCCTTCCAGCTCTTTTCTTTCTTTTGGACAGCTTTTATATTTTAACAAAGCATCTGACTTAGTATGTTTACTGTCAGCTCCCCAAGGTTGCTGGTAACTCCCCAAATATGGGGCTCTTTGCCACTTATTCCCACTACCTGGCACAGGAAGCCGTTAATACATGCACGTGTGAGGGGGTGGTACTGGGAATTGAACCCGGGGGAATTCTGCCTCTGAGCTACACTTCTGGTCCTTTTTTAAAATTTGAAATAGGGTCTCAATTTGCAATCCTCCTGTCTTAGTCTCTCAAATACTGGGATTATAGGAATGCCCCACCATGCTTGGCTTTAATACATACTTGATGAATGAAACAGTGAAAGGAAAAAAATATATATACAAACCATCCAAAAGCCCCAAATAGCAACATTTTTTTAGCAAAATATCACCCTCAGATTCTCCCCCAGCCCTGGCACTGGAGATTGAACCCAGGGGCACTCTACCACTGAGCTGTATCTTCTTTTATTTTTTATTTTGAGACAGGGTTGCACAAAGTTGCACAGGCTAGCCTCAAACTTACAATCCTCCTCCCTCCGCCTCCTGAGTAGCTAAGATTACAAACATGTGCTACAGTGCCTGGCAGGAGAGGAGTCAGGTGAAGGAAACAAAGGCTTCACAACTTTAAATTCTCACTGGATATCCTAGGTCTGGCATAAAAAAAAAAAGATGCCAGGGTTCTGTTTGCCTTGGGATCTAGCACCCCTTGTTCAAGGCCATTTCCAGTCACTCAGACCACAAAAGGAAAAGGAAGACCTGCACAGGCCTCTGAAAGGTAAACAAGGAGATAACTAGGCGGGAGAGAGAGCTCTGGCTCTGTCCGTCCCTTCCATGGGATCTGGGCCACCTCCCACCCCCGAGAGGTGGAGAAATCAGTCCACGTGGACCTCCAGTAAGACACCGGCAACAAAGCCCTGCACAGGTGAGCTGGGGCCACACCACCAGAATGACCCCCACTTCCTCACTGACTTCCAGACCTCTAACCTTCAAAGCACATGTGCGCAGGAGGAAGACCTCCCCACCTGGACTGCAAAGCCTTGAAGCCAGACACTAAGCCTTCCGCTGAGTTTCTGTGCTTCAAAGAGCTTGTCACTAGTGGGCTACCACGTGCAGGACAAGGCTGACACTGTGACACAAACTTATGCACCAAGAGACCCGAGGCACACGGCTTCCTCTGTCTGTGCCACTCCTTACTGTCCCCCAACCCTCAGAGCGCGAGCTGCCTGCCTCTGTCCTGCACACCTCCACAGTGTAAGCCCGGCTACCCTGAGTGCCTTCCGCTCATGCGGCTGTCTCCTCTTCTGCCCTGCATGCCAAGTGTGTTCACCTGGTGGCTTCCCTCGCCTCTTACGGCCTGGAGAGGCTCTCTGGAGTCCCCACAGTCTCCCAGGCACACCCCCACCACTACTCATTACACTAAAACACACTGGCACGAGTGCCCTGGAAGGAAATGCCCAGTTACGGGCAGCTAGACTATGGAACTACATGCAGGAAGTAAAGAAAGGGCAATTATAATATGGTATATATAATTTCAGTTAAAAGGAAAAAAAATAGGGCTAATTCTGTGGCAGAGTGCTTGACTAGCATGTGTGAGGTCCTGGGTTTAATCCCCACACCACAATAAGGGGGGTGGTGGAGGAAATATAGGGGCACATGTGTTTGCTTGTCTGAGGAGACACTATCTTGGGAGGAGCCACTGGAACTCCCAAGAGCGGCTGCTGTTGAGGAGGGGTTTCGCTGGATACCCTCCTAGAGCTTCCGAATTTGAATCATATGAACTATTTCAATATGAATGAATCAATTTATAAATTGGTTTTCTTGCCTAATGTGAACTCTTCACGGGCAAGAATGAAGTTTTACTCCAGGGCTCTGCCTCTGTTACAGGCACGTAGCAGGCATTCAGTAATGTCTGCTAAATTGAACTCAACTTTGGGGGGGAAATATCTTATTCTTCTCATGCTTCTAGACACCAATTCTATTGGAAATGTGACATGTTCATCCTCTGACCTTTAAAGAAAGCTCAAGATTATATTCTGGAAAAAGAGACTTCACTGGAGAAGGGGAAAGAATATGCTTGCAGGCACGCCCAGCACTGACTTTGAGGCATCGTGACAGGGTCACACCCAAGGTCGCCTCGGGCCACTCTCTCAAGGTCAACCTATCAAGTGAGCGCAACCTGGCGCCAAGCTGCGGTGATGCTGCCGAGGGGTCTGTGCTGGTGGTGCTGAAAACACCAAGTGTCCCCTGGAAGCCAGCCCTCTCATGAACACCGGGATTCTGGTAACACGTATGTAGGCATATCGACATACTAGCAAGCGAAGGTATAGGGTAGTGGTATGATGCAGAATGTTGCTTCTTTCCTCTTTTTCTTTCTTCCCAATCTGGAGCCAGGTGAAATACAAAGTACATAAAGGAATATTTAGGAAGAAAATAATGGGGCAATAAACATTAATTAAAGGCTAACAACACTGTTGATCCCCCCGCCCCACCCCCCGCCTTAGTTCTGAACTTCAGTGTTTCAATGGGATTAAACTCTGCCCCTAGGACTCTCTAGAAAAGCTGCCCTGAGCAACGAGCCTTGAGCTACCTGGGGGCTTCCTAAAATCACAGGCAAGCAGCCGCACACCCGGGCACTCTGGCTCAACAAATGAGCGAGGCATGGTCCACAAGTCACAAGGAGCCGATAATTAAGTACGAGAGAAAGTACATAAATATCTCATCAAACTGGAAAGTGCAATAAAAAAGTCATAAAGTACACAGAGATTAAAAAAGGGGAGAATCTAATTCTGACGCAGGGTGGGGTGGCATGGGGAGAGAAGAGGCAGGGACAGTGTCGACAAGGACGTGGCAGGCAAAGGGGGCCCGAGGTACAGGTGGGATTGCACGCAGCACGGATGGGAAGGGGGGCAGCGCTCAGCTCTCCGCCTGCCTCCAGCCCTGCCTAACAAGCTGCTCTGCTGGAGAAAGGCCAGGTGTCACCACGTCAAATAACAGTTGACAAGTGGGGACATTGCTATGCTTTTTGTGGAACAGGTTATGCCTTTAAGTGTTAGTTCTGGAACAATCAGCTGAACCTCAACCATTTCTTAATATTGTGAAGTGGCACAGTGACTCCTATTAACAAAACTGTCGCTACTACCTCACCTGACAGACTCAACACAGAATTCACAGCTCCAAGAATCTGTACTTCACATTAGGTAAATCTACTTTTGTTCCGTAGAAGATATTTCGCTGCTTTTGAATTGTGGGTTCATTTTTACATGTACCACAGTGTATTTTAAGAACTGTATCCAAGCCAGGCATGGTGGTACATACCTGCAATCCTAGTACCCGGGAGGCTGACACAGGAGGATTGCAGCTTTGAGACAAGCCTCAGCAACTTAGCCAGACTCTTGGCAACCTGGCGAGACCCTGTTTCAAAACAAGAAATACAAAGATCTGAAGGTGCAGCTTGGTGTAATGCCCCTAGATTCAATCCCCAGTAAAACACACACACACACACACACACACACACACACACACACACACGAGGATGTGCCACTGTGCCTAGCTATATGTAGGTTTTTGCTTTACATGTATAGTATATGGTTACTAAGTTAACCCCTAAGACTCTTAAACCCTGTGATTTATTTCAGAATGCCCCATTTACCACCGGGAAGTCGAATATGTACTTCAAATTTATAGACATCGAATCCATTTTCAGTCCTTAAATGTAAAATTCTAAGAATGGTGAGATCTAAGACATTTAAAAGCTAATGTCCTGGCAACTTAGCAGTGTCTTCCATTGCCTGGTATGGCTATTCTTAGTCCAAAGAATGGACAGTGGTGATTATACCTGACCAAATCCTCTGTCCTATATTGGCACACACAGACACATACCTCTTCCAGCTGTCCTGGTGAAACTGGATTATCTTCATAAGCAGGGAACTGACAACCTGCTTTGCAACTGCAAAAATTATTAATTTCTTCCTCGCATTGGGCCATTATTTTACAATTTGCGTGTGAGCTTTCTAAATCTATTTCCAGAGATTCATTCATGCTACATTCCAAACACTGATTTTGCTTTCCGACTGGCAGAATCCCAGTTGCCTCCTCCTGGGAATCCAGTGACGTCTGAGCACTCTTTTCCATTCCAGATTTTTTTAATCTGGGAAGGAATTTTCCAGACTCAAGCTCTGACTTTCCATAGTAATGGCCTTCTTTCTCTGCATCTTCTTCCAGAGGTTTGAGATCTGCTTGTGGGTCTTCGAATACATCAACTTGAGAAGGAATGGGAATATTTGCTTCATCTTTCTCAGATTCAAACTCTGACTCGCTCCCTCCTCCTGGGGACAGTTCAGATGCAGAGATTGGGCGGAAGTGAGTCCTGGGAGATATCCGAATGGCCCTGTACTGCGTTCGGTCAACACCACATATCCTGGGGTGAAACACTTCGCTGTCTGAATCAGAGCAGAGGATCGATTTCGGTTTAAAACTAGGGCTGAAAGATGCAATCCCTTCGGGTTCAAATGAACATTCTACGTGAAGAACTTGTGAAAATGGATTGCTTAAGTCAAAGGAAGAGAATGAATATTCAAGTCCAGGATCTTCAACTTGAAAGTTACTGCAAGCTCCTAGTAAGTCTTCATGGAAGATAAAAGAAAATCCCTTATTTAATCCATTTTCCCCACTTTTCGGCTGATCGTTTTGTTCAAATGACACGAAGGGTTTCCACAGCTGCCTGTGACCGGGAGCAAAGCTGTTTCCGGGGGTCATAAAGACATCGGTACCAGCTATCGTCACGACGTCAGAAGCTGCACACTGCAACAGGCTTCCTTTGGCGTGACTGGGTGGCACCACTGCCCACTCCCCGTCGCTGTTGAAGGTTTTGAGTTCTCCATAAACTCCTCCAAGAATGAACGCGTTCTCTTTACCTTGGGCCACGTCCCAAGGCTTAGAGGGTGTGGTATAGTCCCCACCGTCCACCTTGGACAGCTCGCTAGAAATAAATGCTCTTTTCTCCAGGTTCTCTTTCTGTCCTTCCCAGAGATGATATTCAGATCTCTGCACAGCCCTACGGGGCTCCTGAAGGGTCTCCATCTTAGCTTCAGCATCCAGACAGCAGCAGTAGTTATTTACATCTGTCGAAAACAACTCGTCGTCAACTCTTTCCATTTCTACCGTAGTCGCAGAATGTCTATCTGCCATCTTTGTCCAAATGTCTTTAATAACCCCTGAGCTATAGCCATCTCCGTGTGGACTGCTTTCACTACAGACTTGTGTAGTTTCAAAGTTTTTGTTTTCTGTTTTTTGTTCTAGCTGAATACCACAGACAGATTCTAGTTTAGATCTTTTTTTGAAAACTAATGTAGGAATTTCTCCTAAAGTTCTACTGTTTTTCTGGCAAGTTTCATCTTGCAAAAAATCTAGAAGTTCTTCATCTACATAATTTGACGAGACTCTCGGGACTACATAATTAATATCTTCTGCATTAAACTGCGTGGATTCCTCAAACTGAATGTTTAATGTCTCATTGTCTGAACGTGTTTCTTCTGAATGGGACCACGGACTACAAGTTCTTGTTGAAAGATTAGAACAGTGTTCATTTTCTTCAAAGGCACTATTTTTGGTCCATATTAGCAATCTAGACTGTGTTTTCCCAAGCATATTAGCACTAGAATCTGTATTTTCATTTCCCAAGTTGAGTGTTTCAAAAGAAAATGGTAAAACAGAATTACTGCATTGCACTTCAAACACTGAAAAACAAGAGTTTATACCAGATCCTTCATTAATATCTGAGAAGAGCTCTTGATTGCCAGCAAGCAAGTGTGAATTGAGCACTGTGCCATCCAAGATCGGCGAGAGTCTGACTGGAGAGTCTCCTCCGAAGCTCTCCCCGTCAGCGTCGCCGGAGCTGGATGAACAGCACTCCCAGAACTGAGCCAGGTTGCCAAGGTCCTGCAGGAACAAGCCCTCAGCACCCACAGAGCTGGCAGAATCTGTCCATATTGCACGTTCCCCTTGCAGCTCCACACCATCTAACACTATGCAACACTCTGCCTCAAAATCCGCACTCTCTTTGCTTTTTTGTCGAATCATATTCAAAATTCGACTTTCTCCTTGCATCGTTTCTGAGGCACCAGGATCCAACATGGATTGATCAATCTCCACTTCATAGAAGTGTGTTAATTCTGACAGATGAATATCATCCAGGTATTTGTTGTCCTCTGGTAGAGAACACAATGAGGTCCCAGTGAGGTCGACGTCCTCATTGATAACTGCAGGCATTTCTACAAAGTGACCATCAATGAAAGTACCTGCTGCGAGGTATGTTTTATGAGTATTATTGTTGCTGATACAAAGACCATGCACTGATTCAGATAAGTCGTCCACTGCCTGTGATGCCAGAGCACTGGTATCCTGTCTGTTTCGGTACGTGGTCTCCAGTTTGCTTTTTCTGCTCAAAGGAACGAAGTATTCAGCAATGGGCTCGGTGTACCACAGCGGCTCCTCTTTGTACTCTCTGTCGTTCCTGCTCTCCGCGTACAGGTCTTCTCCCACGGCGCTCCCAGGCTCTTTCCGCCCCGTCTCTTTCGCTGGTCTTTTACCCCGCTTGCACAGCTGCCGGATGGACCCGCCACTGCTGCTGCCGCTGCCGCCTGGGTGGATGCTTCTTTCTGCCTTCTCGCCGGGCTTCAGGGACAGCCTGCTTTGCCCATTCCGCCCTTTTTTGTTTCGAATTTCTCGTGCCTTGTGTCTTACTTTAACATATTTCATGGATGCCTTCAATTCTCCCTGATTACCACTTGAACTTGAGCCCGCTTCGCTGGAGCCAGAAGACCAGGAGCGAGGGCGCATCTTCCCTTCGGGCTTATGTCGGACTTGCTTCTTGAACGAGGCAGCCTTTTCCTCCAGGACACCGTTACGCGGCCTGTCCTCCCTCTCGCGTCTGCTTCTGCTCTGGGCTTTGCCCTGCATGGCGGCGGACACCACGGCGCTTCTTTCCTTGATGACTTCGCTTTCACTGTTGCAGTCCTTGGGAGAGGATGTATCTGTGCTTGCTGGGGGGGCTGTGGATGACGAGGAGGAGCTGGAGTAAGAACAGGCTTTGGACTTGTTCCACACGGTCATAATTTCTTGCAGGCAAACTGGCTTCTCAGAAAGTGGTGGAAATGCTTCATAGTACCTGAAACACAGAGCAAAGAGTTCAAAATTGAGCACGCAGATGGATTACATCCAGTAAGACAACAATGCCAACCAAAAGAGTGTTTTAAGAATCAGTACCTGCATCACCCACGAATTATTAACTTTAAAATAATTCACATCATGAAATATTCTATACATTAAAATCAGTCGCATGCATCAAGCACCTTTCTTCATAGCACTGTGATAAGCATTATATAGATTATGAAAATATGGAAGAGGTTGGGTGTGGTGGCACACACTTGTAATCCCAGTACTTGGGAGGCTGAGACAGGAGGATCACAGGTCTGCTGCCAACCTCAGCTACTTAGGCCCTCTGCAACTTAGTGAGACCCTATTTCAAAATAAAGAATAATAATAATAATAAAAATAGGTCTGGGGGTACAGCTTGGAGGTAGAATGCCCCAGGGTTCCATCCCACCACACACACACACACACACACACACACACACACACACACACGGAAGGACAGTTTTGATCTTTAAAGCTTACATTTTTAATTAAGAAGTAAAAACTGACAAATACAATGTGGTAGAAAAAATGTAGGCTTTTTATTCAGAAACGTCTCAAGTTATAGCTCAGCATCTCGGCTCTGTCACTTTAAGCTCCGCCTAATGTTCTGGTCTGTTTCTTGGACTGTGAAGCGGTGAGTCCGTGACTTACCTCGCAGAGTCGCTGTGAGCACTGGCAATCTATGCAGCTGAAAACCTGGGCAGCAAATGAGCCAGAGTGTGAGCTCTGGAGCCACACTCCCTGAGATCGGCCTGTTCCCTAGACCTGCGGCTTGGCTGCCTCACCATAAAGCAGGGTAAGAATGGTGCTCATCTCACAGAGCTGGGTCGGGAGCAAGGACTCAATATGCGGCTGGAGTGAGAACATCAGGGCTTAAGGGACTGTCTCGGATCCTGCCGCTTGTACCTCAGGGCAACAGCACAGTGCTCCGGCTATGGAAGGCACTGGTGTTCTGGAGGCAACGTGCAAGGTCACACAGGAAGTGATGAGGGTCATGCCTTCACAAGGCCTGTGCTCGACTCTCCTTGGTCTATGAGAGCTATCCAAAAGAAATATATTGTGAGTTTCATATGTTTTTTTTTTTTTGCGGTACTGGGGATTGAACTCAGGGGCATTTTACCTCCGAGCTACACCCCCAGCCCTATTTTTTATTCTTTATTTTGAAACAGGGTCTCACTAAGTTGCGGAGTGCCTCACTAGGTAGCTGAGGCTGGCCGCGAACCCGGATCCTCCGGTCTGAGCCTCCCAAATGCTGGGATTACAAGCGTGTGCCACCACGCCCGGTGCTCATATGTAATTTCAAATGTTCTAGCATTTACATTAAAAGTTAAGAAGAAATTAACCCCAATATTTTATTTTACCAAATAAGCCCATGATACTATTTCAACATGCAATCAATATTAAACAATGATTAATGCAGTATTCCTTTTTTTTTATACACTATGTCTTTGAAATCTAAAGGAATCTTACGCTTCTACTACATACCAGCTTAAACAAGCCACATTTCAACAGTCTCGTGTAGCTTGTGGTTATTGTGTTGGACCGTGCAGGTTTATATGAACCAACTGAATGTGATTTATCCTCATGCGATAGAGGTTCAGAAAATTAAAATAAAATGCTTAACAAGCTGGCTACAGTGGAACATGCCTGTATACCCAGTACTTGGGAGATTGAGACAGGAGGATCACAAGTCGGAGGTTAGCCTTGGCAACTTAGTGAGATCCTGTTTCAAAGGAGAAAAATGAAAAGAGCTGAGGGTGTAGCTTGGAGGTAGAATGCCCTAGGTTTGATCCTCAGTATAAAGGGGGGGAAAAAAGTGCTGGGTGTGGTAGTATGCATCTCTAATCTCAGTTCCTGGGAGGCTGAAACAGGCGGATCATAGGTTCAAGGCCAGCCTCAGCAACTTAGCAATTTGGCAAGACCCTGTTTCAAAATAAAAAATAAAATAGGGCTGGGGGTGTAGCTCAGAAGTAGAATGCCTGTGAGTGCAATCTCCAGTACCAAAAATATCAATAAGTAATAGGAAGGAAAAAAAAAAGCTTAACAAGGAAGTCAGTTTATAGTGCAGATTATGTTAACACTAATCATTTACAAAGAAAAGAACTGACAGTATAGAAATAGGTTTATTTAGGTCACAGGTTTGCCCATGTTCCCTTTGCAATAAATAGAGGGAACTCAGTTTTCCTGTTTGTATACAAGGGCAACAGCAGTTTCTTATAGCTGTCTGCAAGGACTGCTGTGATTACCCAAGGTCACAGGACATAAATTGACTCTATGAACAAAACCTTCCTTGTTTATTCATGTCACAAATATTTACTGAACGTGCATGGTAAGACCAGAACCATCTTATTCACCTGTGAGTTCTCAGAGCTGAGCACTCAGTAACTGTTCAATAAATGCTTCTATATTATGAAATGAGAGATGACAAACCAAAACTGGAAACCACGTAGCAGTTATTAGTCTGATTTTAACAAATGCACACTTTATACTGAATACAATTTTACATACATTTCCACTTGATCCTTTGCTGTAGGGGATAATTCTGCCTCTGGAGAGGGAGACCCCTCTAACTTTTTGTGAATCTTCTCTTCTGTTGCGAAACAAAAATTCAGAAAGATTTGTCTTATATCTAGGTAATAAATGCCCATGTTGTTAAGTTTCAAATGTAATTTTAATCACAAAGGACATAAGTTTTCACTGATTAAAAAGAGAATTCTCTACCAGTCTGTCTTTTTCATAAAAACCTACTTTTCCAGTGTGCCAGAAGGAATTCTCTGGCTAAGCCCCATTAGCATCAGGCCAAGAGAGGAGAGTTGTTCATCTCATCACTGATGCAAGCTCTAGAGACACTTAATTAAGAGGCTGAAGTCCCCTGTGTACTTATTAATTAGACCAGAAGGGGGGAACATCTGTTTAGATTCCAAAAATATTTTCTCACAAAATTCTGACTCATGGACTTTATATTGACTCATTTTTACTAATACTAGTCTGCAAAGAAAATTCCTCATCACACTTGCTCTGTTACTTAACAAGTTGGTAAGCACGGGCTATTTCAACTCAAACAGAAACAAGGGCTGTACTCGTAGCTTAGCCCAGGATACCCCCTTAGGTTAAAAACAAACTGCCCTCAGCAGGAAGCCTCAAGAATTCAGAGGGACCACGGTGTGGTAAGGAAGCAAGGGCCCTTAGCCTTGAAGGGAGGCAGCCTCCTAAGTCTTACAGAGTGGCTGCGGACAAGCAGCAGCGGGAGTTCCCGTATCAACGGGACTGGCTGAGCTTGTCAGCCTATCCAAAACCTCAGGGCAAGGCAGAGTTTCTTCCGAGCCCAAGAGAATCCAAGAATGGCTATCAATGCCTCTGGAGGCCTAACATCATCAGACATACAGTAACACTGGGACAAGGCTGGGGGAGAGCAAACACTGCTCCTTCTCTCTGAGCTGCTTCTCTGAGGGCAGCCGTGAGCCCCCTTCTCTTTGGGAGCAGAGATCTCTATGAGCGACTACTAAAGGACCTGAAGATGGAGCGGGCTGCTGGCTTGGTGGCACGCCCTCCACGCCAAGATCTCTCCTGACCACTTCTAAGACTGCTGGGCTGGGACCCTGGGACCTGCCCGCCACCACACTCACCTTGCTCGCTCTGTAGGTCTTTCAGTCTGCAGCAGAGTTCCTCCACTAAGGTCTCGATTCCAGAGCTCTGCCAGACAACAAAAGGACGGTTAGTTTACCAGCAGGCAGAGAAAAAGCAGGAGACCCAGTGACTCAGGAAACAGAGGCAGGAGGGTCACAAGTTTGAGTCCAACCTGGGCAATTCAACAAGACCCTGTCCTAAAAGTAAATAAATAAATTGAAAGGGCTAGGGGTGTAGCTCAGTGGAAAAGCACCTACTCAGCATATGCAAGGAGGGTCTAGTTTCAATCCCTAATACTATTAAAAAAAAAAAAGAGTAGGCATGTTTACTTTTTGTGTGTGTATGTGTGGTACTGGTGATTGAACCCAGAGGCATTCTACCTCCGAGCTACACCCCGAGCCCTATTATGTTTTTTTTTTAATTTGGAAACAGGGTCTCACTGAGTTGCTGAGAGTCTTGCCAAGTTGCTGAGGCTGGCCCTCTTCTGTGATCCTCTAGCCTCAGCCTCCCAAGTACTGGGATTACAGGTTGCGCCACCACGCCCACCTACTTTTAATACAGAAGTTAACAAATCTTCATGTTCCAAGAGAAATACATCATTAATAGAGTAAGGGTGTTAAGTGGAGCTTCATGATAAAATGTAGAAATATTAACATTTGGCTTCTTCTAATCAGAGGCTCCTTGCTCAGTAAGACAGACCAAGGGCCTAAGTGCCCATCATATTACAAGGAATAAAGATAATCTTTTCTTTTTCAGTACTGGGGATTGAACCCAGGGGCATTCTACCTCTGAGCTACACCCCAGCCCTACTTTTTGATTCTTTATTTTGAAACAAGGTCTAAGTTATAGAGGGACTCACTATGTAACTGAGGCTGGTTGCAAACCTGCAATCCTCCTGTCTCAGCCTCCCAAGTACTGGGATTACAAACTCACCACCAGCAAAATTACGTAGAAGCGGACACTTTTTGGTTTTGTCAGCCATTTTAGCCCATATAACCTTAGTTGGCCAGAATCTTAAACTTTGTTTCAAAACTCCCACCCATCCTAGCAATAAGTAAATCACTGCAGAGGTGTACTTTAAACTTTGTTTCTTTGCCAAACTTTGTTTCAGTATTCCGGTGGGTCTTAGAGAATAGCTAATCCTGCAGAGTTGTGAACCCAAGCCCCCACCAATCAGGGCAGGAGGCAGGATGGGTCAGGGATAAAAGGTGGGACTGCCTGAGCGAGGTGTGCTAGCTTACTACGTTTTGTAAACTGCACACCCTTCTGCACAAGCAAGTTGCCTTTCCAGGTTACTTTAGATTTCCCGAATTTTTATTTGCAGGTCCCCGAAAGCCCATTTCTTTTTTTTTTTTTTTTTTTTTTTTTTTTTGCGGTGCTGGAGATTGAACTCAGGGGCATTCTACCTCCGAGCTACACCCCCAGCCCTATTTTTTTATTCTTTATTTTGAAACAGGGTCTCAGGAAGTTGCGGAGTGCCTCACTAGGTAGCTGAGGCTGGCCGCGAACCCGGATCCTCCGGTCTCAGCCTCCCGAATGCTGGGATTACAAGCGTGCGCCACCACGCCCGGCTCCGAAAGCCCATTTCTAAATGTGGCCAAAGGTCACCAAAAAAAAAAAAAAGGCACTGAGAATCTCTGTGTGCCTGTACTCCCAGTACTTGGGAAGCTGAGACAGGAAAACGGCAGGTTCGAGACCAGCCTCAGCAACCTAGCAAGACCCTGTTTCAAAATAAAAATAAAAACAGAAAGGACTGGGGTAGTATAGCTTGGAGCTAGATGCCCCTGGGGGTTCAACCTCCAGTACCACAAAATAAATAAATAAAATAAAAAAGAAAATATGTGAGCATAGTTTTATACAGACTCAGTGCAGATAAAATCTCAACAACCTTATCTTGGTCTTCCAGGAGCTCACAGTCTAAAGAAAACAAGGTGACCTTTTTCTTTTCTTAAAGTAACCACAACAGAGCAGCTCGTAAAGTAAGTATTCTTCGATACTACAAATGTGTGTGAAAGCTTTGCTTTTCTTTAAGGGTCAGGAACAAGGTAAAAGCCTTTATTCAGAACTGGGATAAAATTTAAGAAGGTACATGGAAGAATCTGGAATTTGGGAAGATAAAAATAAAAGTTACATTTTAAAGAAACATGAATGTTGGAAACAGGCACAGTAAATAATCTTTCACTATGCAGACCATTAAACTGTAAATTCTTCATTTCTCATAAGAAAAAAGTCTTTTACAATGGACAAAAATGAGTAATTTCTTAGAAACTTTATAGATTTATTCAGTGGCTAAAGTATTTATCTTGGAATCAAGTCTCTCTAGGTGGGCACAACCAAACGGATGCACACGAGGGAGCTCCGGTGCCCTCCCTGGGCCTTGAGGAGCCAAAAATAGAACTTCGCCCATTCACTGAACTCAAAATGACTCAGCACAGTACTATAGATATCCTACACAAGAAACCCATGGTTACATAGTTCGAGCAGCAAGAAACAGATTACACCGAGAACAGTTCATCGCAAACATCCACAGCTCCGTCTACCCACATCATACGGTAGTTTTTAATAGGGAGACAGGCAAGCCGGCCAGATGAGACCAGCCTTTTCCTTCAAAAACACTTAAACCCTGGCAGATGTTAGCTGTAAACTTGGATCCACTCCACAATCCATCGGAGAGGGTCTGCTTACCATGATTGTTCAAGGTGTGACAAGGACGGCAATTATATTCGACTCCCCAGATCACGAAACTGACACCGCGGTCAGCTGACAGGCTGCATACTGCTGGGCAAGTGGGCTGCCACTTGCTCCGGCAGCTCTGAACCTCCGGGACTGTTTGTTAAACTTCGCTCCACATTCAAAACAAGCCATAGAATGACCAGTACAACCTGGTGCCTGGACACTTTGTGCTTTGTCTTGAAAACTAACTACACATATATACAGCTATTTACTTGCATATGAGAGAATGCATATTTATTTATTTTTGTGGTAGTGGGAATGGAACCCAGGAGCATTCTACCACTGAGCTACATCCCCAGCCCTATTTTATTTGTTATTTTGAAACAGGGTCTCCCTAAATTTCTGAGGCTGGTTTGGAAACTGTGATCCTCCTATCATAGCCTCCCATGTACTGGGATTACAGGCATGCCGAGAACGTGCATATTTAAGTGATATATGTGTGTGTGTGTGTGTGTGTGTGTGTGTGTGTGTGTGTGTGTATCCCATGTATACATGAGTGATATATTTGCTCTCATATACACGTAAATATATATGTATGTTTTCAAATATAAATAGCAAAAGAAATAAACAGTTTACTCCTTACTCTGTATATAAAAGCAAGCTTTCCAGCCGGGTGGAGGAGGTGACCCACAGGTCCACATGCAAAGCCCTGGCAGTGAACGCTGCACTACACGACCCCTCGGCCGGGGCCTCCTCATTCCTTCCTTTCACTGAGCCAACAGACATCCAAAAATGGAGACCAGAGGATACACAGTTCACACTGGTTCTTCCTATTGCTACAAACAGTGAGTAAAGAGAGCACTCTTCAAATTCTGTTTATTGGCTCCCAAGCTCCAAGAACTAGTCCGCATGGTCTGTAAACTGAGGCACAAGTGAGCTCGTGTGGCCTGGGACGGGCTGGTCCCTGCAGGCACTCCCTCTCTTCTCATTCTGTAAGGACACGCTGAGCAACTGGCACAGCATCGCCTTCGCCAATTTCAATTTGATAAGAGTTTAGAAATCACTATGTAAAAAATTAATGGAATGATTTTACTAAACGAGAAGGAAAGAACAAAGTAGGACAAGCATTATATTTTACTGGGGTTAAAATAAAAACCCAACCTATGCCAGCCAGGCAAAGGAAAGCCTTTTCTAAATCAATAACCGCAAGAATCAAAGATCTTTGCAAGTCACTATCCTTCCCTTATAGTTTCTACCAAGGTCTTTTCAGCAGACAACAGACTCAGCAAGTATGAATTCTACACAAACTGAACAAGCTCTAGGAGTTGGTACTCCGGATCGAACCCAGGAATGTTCTACCTCCGAGCTACACTCCCAGCCCTTTTTATTTATTTATTTTACTATTTATTTATTTATTTATTTATTTATTTATTTATTTTACCATTTATTTATTTATTTATTTATTTATTTATTTATTTTGCGGTACTGGGGATTGAACTCAGGGGCATTCGACCTCCGAGCTATACCCCCAGCCCTATTTTTTATTCTTTATTTTGAAACAGGGTCTCACTAAGTTGCGGAGGACCTCACTAGGTAGCTGAGGCTGGCCATGAACCCTGATCCTCCGGTCTCAGCCTCCCAAATGCTGGAATTACAAGCGTGCAACACCACGCCCAGCCCTTTTTTATTTTTGTTTTGAAACAAGGTCTGGCTACGTTGCTGAGAGTCAATAAGTTGCTGAGGCTGGTCTTGAACCTGTGATCCTTCTGTCTCAGCCTCTCAAGAACTGGGATTCCAGGCATGTGCGCCCTGCGCCCGGCACCATGCATTACTCTTATGATAAGGTGCTTAACACTCCTTCTACTTTTGTAGACTTCAGCTGCTCTTGTTGCTCACTGAGCTGAAACGGAACTATTTCTCAGCAGTGTTGTCCCAAAGGAGAAGTAAGAGCTTTTCCCAGATTGAAGTTCCTACTCATATTTTCCAACCATGACTCAGCAGCTTCTTTGGCCTTTGCTCAAAGAATTTACCTGAGCTAACCTCTCACTTATAAAGATCATCTGAATTCTGAATTCCTTTAAAGACTCCAACTCACTTTATCAATCTCCTCCTTCGATGTCATGAACAAAACACATTCTGGGGAACTGCCTAACCACCCACTTCTCCGAAGACGACCTCACTCACTGGCGTTGTACCTCTGAGCTATACCCCCAGCCCTATTTTATTTTCTGTTTTGAAACAAGGTCTCACTAAGTTGCAGAGGGCCTAAATTGCTGAGGCTGGCCACAAATCTGCATTCCTCCTGTCTCAGTTTCCCAAGTACTGGGATTACAGGTGTGCACCACCACCCTAGCTCCAATCTCAGTTTAGAGTGGGTAATAAAGTAAGAATTCATAGCATTAATTTAAATAAATGATCATATTCTAAAATATTTTGCTACTTCAGAATGCTAAGACATGAAAAGATTTTATATGAAGTACTAAAAGAAAAACATCTTATAAAGGTTTTCTTTTTTTTTTTTTTTTTGCGGTACTGGGGATTGAACTCAGGGGCATTCTACCTCTGAGCTACACCCCCAGCCCTATTTTTTATTCTATAGTTTGAAACCGGGTCTCGCTAAGTTGCGGAGTGCCTCACTAGGTAGCTGAGGCTGGTCTCGAACCCGGATCCTCCGGTCTCAGCCTCCCCAATGCTGGGATTACAAGCGTGCGCCACCACGCCTGGCTTTATAAAGGTTTTCTAGAAAACAGAAAAAAATCGTGAAGCCAAAGCAAAAACAGTGTTCATAAAGCATTAGAACTGCTTTCCTACTTTCAATATACCCAAAAGAAATAATGCAGACCATGAAAACCACTTAAAATATTCTAGACAGCCTCACAAAAATGCAAGAGCATGCTAAACATCTAGTAAAAATGATTGTTACACTGCTATTAGAATATTATTTGATGAAATATAATTTAGACAATAAAGGGGAAATGTAATAACAAGACTAAATAATGTTAAATTGAAAAAGGATGCAAAATTTTGTATATATGCTAATTAGAATAGTACAGACAAAAATATATTTTAGAAAACAAGATATATGAGAACTTTTATAAAGGAAAAATGGTAATTTTGTTACAATGGTAAAGTAATGACTAGTTTCCTGGGTCCAGTTGTTGTATTTGTGAACTCTTCCAAAGCAAAGCATTTAGAAATAAAATGACAACTTACTTCGTCAGAAGCAGAGCGAAGACACTGGACCGCAGCCTGCTTCTTCATCTCTTCTAGAGTTAGATCTGAGCACTTCTTCTTACTCTTTCCCCATTTCTTATAAGCTCCTTTTTCCCAGCCCAGGAAGATGTCATTCTCCTACAATAAAATTACACCAGGTTAAATTTAAGACCAAGACTGGATAACAAGCTTCAAGAACTGTTTCCATCTTCTCACACATGCATTTCTCCATGAAACATAATTCAGTCACAAATGGCACAGTCAAGGATATATTAAGAGACCACAGAACACTTTCTACCGACACTTCAGAATATTCCATTTGTTTGGTATTACTTAGACTATTTATGATTTATTATTTGTCATCTTAATATATCCGACCACTATATTTATAGTAAATAACTAATAAACAATTCAGATGTTTGTATGTAAATACAAATAGAAATTTTAGTATGAATTCTAAATTATAAATAAATTAGATGTCTTCTCTTTTATAATTTCTATTCTTCGATAATGAGTATTTAGGTTATTATCCGATTTTAAAACTTAGTCAATCCCAACGTCTATATTTTATAGTCCAAAAAACAGATATAAAGTAATTTGTTAGAATTTTATTTCCTCTGCTTATATATGCCCATTATAAAAACCTAAAGAAAATTTCAAAAAGCAGGAAGAAAAAAAAATCACTTGTGACTCTACCAATCAGTAAAAACCAAAACCACTTACTGTGCTTTACTGAGTCCTATGTGTGCTTTTAAAAAATACTTGTGGAGCCGGGCGTGGAGGCACACGCTTGTAATCCCAGCATTCGGGAGGCTGAGACTGGAGGATCTGGGTTCGCGGCCAGCCTCAGCTACCTAGTGAGGCACTCCGAAACTTAGTGAGACTCGGTTTCAAAATAAAGAATAAAAAATAGGGCAGGGGGAGCCGGGCGTGGTGGCGCACGCTTGTAATCCCAGCATTCGGGAGGCTGAGACCGGAGGATCCGGGTTCGCGGCCAGCCTCAGCTACCTAGTGAGGCACTCCGCAACTTAGTGAGACCCGGTTTCAAAATAAAGAATAAAAAATAGGGCTGGGGGTATAGCTCGGAGGTAGAATGCCCCTGAGTTCAATCCCCAGT
>PVLC010011413.1:0-47983 GCA_004027655.1 Graphiurus murinus
GGGCATTCTACCTCTGAGCTACACCCCCAGCCCTATTTTTTATTCTTTATTTTGAAACAGGGTCTCACTAAGTTGCGGAGTGCCTCCCTAGGTAGTTAAGGCTGGCCCCGAACCTGGATCCTCCAGTCTCAGCCTCCCAAATGCTGGGATTACAAGCATGAGCCACCACGCCTGGCTTCTCTTTTTCCTTCGGTTAGGTTGGCTGAGGGTTTATCAGTCGTGTTTATCTTTCCTACCTTCTGCTGACTTTGAGGTTAGTTTGTTCCTGTTTTCCAGGGGCTTTGAAGTATATCATTAGGTTGTTTATTTGGTAACTTTCTATTTTTCTTATGTGGGCACTCAGTGCTATAAATTTTCTTCTAAAAACTACCTTCAAAGTGTCCCACAGTATTTTGTATATTGTCTCTCTGTTACTGTTTGATTCTAGGGATATCTTTATTTCTCCCCTTGTTTTTTCTATGATCTAGTCTTCATTCAGAAGTATAGTATTCAGTCTCCATATATTTATATAATTCCTCTGGGTCATCTTGTTGTTGATACCTTCTTTCATTCCATTAAGGTCTGAAAAGATGCAAGGAATTATATTACTTGTTTTTAATTGGCTAGTACTTGCTTTGTGGCCTAGAATGTGGTCTGTTTTGTAGAAGCTTCCATGAGCAGCTGAGAAGAATCTGTATTCAGCTGTTGTTGGGAGGAATATTCTGTACATGTCTAATAAGTCCATTTGGTTTGTAGTATTCCTTAGGTCTGAGGTGTCTTTACTGATCATTTGTTTGGAAGAGCCATATACTGGTGTAAGAAGTATGTTGAATTTTCCCAATCTTATTGTATTGGTGTCTGACTCTTAATATCACAGTTTGTTTTAAAAAGTGGTATGCCCACATTTGGGGAATAAATGTTTACTACTGTTATATCTTCTTGTTGGATTGTTCCTTTTATCAGTAAGAAATGACCTGTTCTGTCTCTTCTGATAAGTTCTGGCTTGAAATCTACTTTGACAGATATGAGAGTTGCTTACTCCTGCTTGTTTTCTGTTTCTATTTACATGGAATATCTTTGTACATCCTTTCTCCTTTAGCCTGTGACTATCTTTGTAAGATATGATGCTTCTTGCAAGCAGCATGTTGACATTCACTGTTATTATTGAGAGATGATTATTTCCTGTCATTTGGAGTTGTATTTTCTGTTTGATTTAGTGTTCTTCTTCACTTAGTTGTTCTTTAATAGAATTCATCTCTACTTTGGTTCTGGTGTTTATTTTTTATTTCTTTGTGTTTTCTCTAGTACTAATTTGATAGACATAAATTCTTTTAGTTTCTTGTCTTAGAAGTTTTTCATCTGTCTGTTGATTTTGAAACTTATCTTTGTTGAACATAGTAGTCTTGGCTGGAAGTGGCTGGAAGTTTTCTTTCAGGGTTTGAAGTACAGCGATTCTGACTGTTTTACCTCTGAATGTCACCCAGCTTTTGGCTCTGCACACATTTCGGAGTCTCCTATTGGTCTCTATGTTAGTCATTTTAATTACTATGTGTTGTAGAGAAATTCTTCTTTGATCTTATCTAGTTGGGGTTCTGAATGCCTCTTGCATGTGAGTATCCAACTCATTTTTTGTTTGAGAAGTTCTCTGATATTATTTCTCTGAAAGGGTTTTTAATTTCTTTATTTTGTGCTCCTATACTCTCTTCTATGCTGTTATTCTTTATGTTTGGTCCTTTAATGGAATCTCAAAGATCTTGAATGTTCTGGTTGTGTTGTTGAATTGTCTTTTCCATATTGTTGACTCTGTGTTCGTTTCTGAATGAATGAGCTGTCTTCTAAGAGTGAGACTGTTTTCCTGGAGGGATGTTTTTTGTTTTCTTTGTGGGGAACACTGTGGATTGAACCTAGGGGCATTCTACCTCGGAGCTACACCCCCAGCCCCTTAATTTTTTGTTTTGAAATAGGGTATCACTAAGTTGCTGTGGCTAGCCTCAAACCTGCAGTCCTCCTGTCTCAGCCTCCCAAGTACTAGAATTACAGGCACGCACCACCTTGCCCAGCTAAACTAGTAGTTTTTAAAATTTGGTTTACCAACTTCTCTCTATTAGACTGATTACATCCATGCTACCTTTATTGTCCCGTGGTCAGAACTAATCTACAGATAAAGTATCCATTCAGATGTTTGCATTTTACAAGCAACTGACTTTTCCTTTGGATTTCAAGCCACCTAAGGCCTGAAACTTCAGATAACAACTTTTAAAATAATCTGTCTCCTTTTACATCTAGGAAATCTGTCATTGGAGGGATGATAGCTGGTGTTATTGGCCAGTTTTTAGCCAACCCAACAGACCTCGTGAAGGTTCAGATGCAAATGGAAGGAAAAAGGAAACTTGAAGGAAAGCCACTAAGGTAGGTTATCCAGTTAACTGATACATTTTCCTTCCCCTTTGCCACCATCATAGTTTGAAAATTCACCTGACTCGTTTATTTTTATAATCCAGTATTCAGTTGAGGTATTAGTACTGATTCTTTTAATTTGGAAGCTATATTTACTAAGAGGAGTACTAAGCAGGATCTTTTCTTTGCGTGATGAAGGGTACTTCTGTGTCAGAAAAATTGTGGGTGTGCATAACTCTTTGCTGCCTCCCTCAGCCAAGATAGTCAGACATGTCCCCTACCACAGGGTGGTATAAAGGATCAGAGTATTAAAGTTTGCCCTGGTATGCACCCCGACTTTGCCAATATGAAGTCACCCTTTCCAATCTCTGTATTTTCATCTTTAAAAGGGTCCTCTCAAAAAACTTTCTTGGAGCCGGGTGTGGTGGCGCACGCTTGTAATCCCAGCATTCGGGAGGCTGAGACCGGAGGATCCGGGTTCGCGGTCAGCCTCAGCTACCGAGTGAGGCACTCCGCAACTTAGTGAGACCCGGTTTCAAAATAAAGAATAAAAAAAAAAAAATAGGGCTGAGGGTATAGCTCGGAGGTAGAATGCCCCTGAGTTCAATCCCCAGTACCGCAAAAAAACAAAAACAACAAAAAAAAAAACTTTCTTGCTTTCTTGGCTGTTAACATGCCTAATTCCAAAAACCTTGCTTTCCCCCCCATTTCTCCAAGAAAGAAAGGAAGTAACAAGGTTGATCTTACAAACTGTTCCTACTTTCTTTTCTAATCCTTTTCCTCTTGTATCCTAAGGCCCTCTTTAATGTTTTTTTTTATTGTCTTTATGATATAAAATCCTCCCCTTACATTATCCCATATTAGCAAAGTCAGCCTTTCTTCAAAGGACTTCAGGTTCAACAGTTTATTAAAATAACCACTTAGCAAGTGGTTAACCTTGCAGATAGATCCTTCCCAGAAGCAGAAAAAGTATAGGGTAATTTGAACTAAGAAGGTATCTGCTGTATGAATACTCCAGCCCACCAAAGGTGGAGGAGGAAGGTTTGGAGCCATCTTTAGCAGTTTACTGCTGATCTTGCCCGTCTTCTCTAACCTACTTTGGAAAATGAGGTTGGGCATCTGCAGCCCAGGCTTCCCTTCAGCCGCCCCAAAAGAGAGACCACAAGCAGCAGAGGACCAAGGAGGATTCTGACTTAAGCAAAGAGTTTAAGAGCTCCCAGGACCCATTTTGTCACTTTGTAACAACTTCTAATTGCTAAGTGGCAAGGAGAAGTGATACAGCCTTGGATGGATAAAAGGAGAAAATGCTCTTGGGATCCAGAAATACGTCTTTAGCTGATCCCTTGTGGCAGCTTCTTCCCTTTTCTTTGTCCCTAATGTTGAAAACTTTAGGTTTGACTAAGTGTTGTGTAAAGAATATGAACCTTGGGATCAGCCGGAGATTCAAAGCCAGCCTTTACCACATTTTAGTTTTGTAATAGCAGTCAAGTTCCTTAACCTTACTCTAATGTAAGTTGGAATAGTAATGCATGTACCTCATAGAGTGTTGAGGATTAAAATGCAGAGAGTGTAATGCCTGAATAAAAGTCAACTAGCTAGTAAGTGATAAAGGTGCATATGACTCCAGGTTTTTCTGACTATAGAAAGGCCAGACTTATCATTTATACTAGAGACTTACAGATTTGGGTCATGGCTCAACACCCTTTTCATCTGTGTACAGAAATACAAAATAAAGATAGAATACTAAATTTTCATAAAGCCAAAATTATTCAGTTTTCCTTTCTACTTTTTGATCTAAAAATGTAATTTCTTTCATGAGACTGTGTGTGTGCGTGTGTGTGTGTGTGTGTGTGTGTGTGTGTATGTGTGTATGTGTGTGTGCTGGGGATCTAGCCCAAGGGCATTGCACATGCTAGTCAAGCTCTCTACCACTGAACTACACCCTCAGCCCTGAGTCAACTATTCTTTTAATGTTATTTTAATATTATTTGGCAAAATTAAAAAATTTGAAGATCCCCTGCATCATTAGTAAGATGTTTCCAGAAGTCTAATAGCCACCATTTCCACCTCTAACTAATATGTGTTCTGGTGACATAAAATATTAAGATACCTTAATCTTTTTAGTAATTTGATGAGAAGAGGATGACAACTTACAATGATTTCCATTAAAAATGTTTAAATCAAATGTTGGCCTTTTTTTTCTGAAAGATTATTGTTTCTCTAGAAATTAGACTTGTGGAGCCGGGTGTGGTGGCGCATGCTTGTAATCCCAGCATTCGGGAGGCTGAGACTGGAGGATCCAGGTTCGAGGCCAGCCTCAGCTACCTAGTGAGGCACTCCGCAACTTAGTGAGACTCAGTTTCAAAATAAAGAATAAAAAATAGGTCTGGGGGTATAGCTCGGAGGTAGAATGCCCCTGAGTTCAATCCCCAGTACCACAAAAAAAAAAAAAAGAAATTAGACTTGTGTATATTCCTTTAATTTCTAATGATTCTGAAAAAATAAAACATCACTCCAGTTATAGCAATAAGTGAAGCTTATCCAGGCACAAGAAGAAATAGAGTGTTCACATTTCACTATTATTTTCCTTAGATTTCGTGGTGTACATCATGCATTTGCAAAAATCTTAGCTGAAGGAGGAATACGCGGGCTGTGGGCAGGCTGGATCCCCAACATACAAAGAGCGGCGCTGGTGAATATGGGAGGTAACGAGAACCGTATGGAATTCTGAGAAGTCCTGATGACCGTGACAGTGATAAGACTCATATCAGGAATAGAAACATGTTTATTTTACAATTTTAACATACCAATGATAGGCTGTGTATATATGCAATGTTATATTTTTGAGAGCATTTTCACCTTATTCTACAGTGATATATGAAAAGTTTCCTAAGGTAGGCAAATTGTGGCAACAAGGAGAAAAGACAAAACTGTTTCTAAGATCCCCTTTGTAGTCTTGATCTTTCTTTAAGGTTAAAACAGATCCGTGTAACTGATGGTCAGCATATCCAGACTGTCCAACTCCCCTCCCCCACATCCTGCTCCTATTTTTTTCTTTTTGACTGTGTTTTTATTGGTGCATTATCATCTCACATCATAATGTAAATTGTGTTGACAGTGACATACATGCACACAGCACTCGGTGCCCCCCTGCTCCTATTTCTGTATAACTCACCTTGTGCTGCCTGCCATCCCAGGCAGGACGTGTACACATTCTCTTAACTCCCCTGACTTCTCATTTTCATTTACCAGTTTCTTTTCTTATGCCATAAATATAAACAATTTTATTTGTCATTTATACCTTAATATGCCTGGAAGAAATTAAAAGTTTTAAAGACTTATCAAACAAATACTAATTTATTTTTATTTAGGAAATGCTATTAAAGTAGTAACACGTTACTACTGGTGAAGCTACAAGGTACACTAAAACCTAAGAGAAAATATAAAAGGGAAACATTTTTAAGTAAAGAAATTATGTTGATGGATAGCTCCACCAAGAATATATAGCAATCTTAAATGTATCAACCTAAATCTATAACTTCAAAACACTGAACATATAAATATATATGAATATAATGTTTCATAACAAGAAGCTAATGGCAAATCCACCATTAGACTGAGGTATCCTGGCTGATAATGGATAGACAGATACATGCATGACCCCAATGTGCAATGCACATTTACAGAAGTGAACACAGACTTTTTACCAGAAATAACGTATGGGGAAAATTACAGCAATAGCAAGGAAAAAATAGGCAGCTGGTTGTTTTTTTGTTTGTTTGTTTGTTTTTTGGCGGTACTGGGGATTGAATCCCAGGGGCATTCTACCTCCAAGTTACACCCCCACCTGCAGCCCTATTTTTTTTTATTCTTTACTTTGAAACAGGGTCTCACTAAGTTGCGGAGGGCCTCACTAAGTAGCTGAGGTAGGCCAAGAACCCAGATCATCCAGTCTCAGCCTCCCAAGTACTGGGATTACAGGTGTGGGCCACCATGCCCAGCCACAGCTGTTTTTCTGTTTAGAGAAGAATAGCACAGACTTTGAGGTGCAGAAGTGAAAGTCTCAATCCTGTCATCCTAAGGTTTCATCTCATGTATATGCACAACAGACCCTGGAAAGGCAGCCTCCAGAGCTACCAATTACTTTCCTCTTCTAAAGTATTCATAAGCGTCCCTTCTCCAGTGCCTGCCTGCCTTCAAGTGACAAAACCTCTCCGCTAGACCACTGCCACAGCCATCTCGCTTGTCTTCTCCAATTTGTACCCACTAACCAGGGTTATTCATCTAAAACACAGATCCAGGCATGTTACTGAGGTCCCTAAATCACTCCACGGGCTTCTCATTATCTACAGAACAAAGTGGGAAATTTGGGACATGATAGAATTTGTCTTGTACTTTCAGAGAACTGAGCAGTTTATTGATTCTGGTGGGAAGAGTGAAGCAGATAGTCACGAGCTAAGAGGTCCACTTCCTGCACATACAAAGCTGTTCTTCACCCCTGTACTTTCTGCCCTTCTCCCTCTTCCTCTGATTTAAGTTTCTTTTTCGTATCCGTCAATACTCAGCTAAAGTATCTTCTGTACCAATGTACTGTTTCTGAACCTCCCACAATCCCTTGCACCATGCCCTGTTATGTTAGATGCCCTTGTATGTATTTCTGTAGTTTCTGGGCTTATTGCTTGTTCCTCATTCCCTTGCCTTCTTTGTGCCCATATCTTCTACTAGGTAATGAGCCCCTTAAATTCAGGCACAGACCATGTTTTTATTTATATTTCCCTAGTTCTTCTTGTATAGTCATTAAACATTTGATAAGTGAATTAATCAGTGAGATAGTCCTTTCTAAGACCAATATGATTCTAAGAAATTGGTAATTACCATTTTTTGTGGCTTTTACATTCTCTTTATTTTTTTTTATTCAATTTTTTTAATCGTGTGCACTGATAGTTATACATAAAAGTTAGGTGCATGTACAAATATGTAACAGTAATAAGTAGCATTTTTTATCATGATAATTATCATTAAAGAAAGTAAATCTACTTTCTTTCTTGCTATTCAGACCATGTATGTCCTCTGTAGCACACTGCTGGGTACTTTGGCTCTCTGATTGCAGTTTCTCAATTTGTTGCTTCAAGTTCTTTTGCAGTCCAGATTTCTTTTCCAAGTTCCAGTTGCTTACAGAATGATTTGAGTATTTTAAGGATATCACTTTGAATGTATCCAAACCAAACTTCTTTATAAAACCATAGTCTCAAAATATATCACAGTCTTTCCCATTATACAAGTCAAAACCTAGGCATGATTTTTGTTTTCATTTGCTCCTTATATCCAGTCAGTCGCCAAGTCCAGTCAATTCTGTCTTGCAGATATAGCTCAAACTCATGCTTTTCTCTATCCCTGGAGATGCTTGTTAAGAAGCTACAGGGTCTCAATGCAACCTAACTTGGTTTTAGTTTAAATACTACAAAGGGCAGGAGTGGAACTCACTTGTACGCATAACCAGTTCGGTTTCAATTGATATAATTGAGTGTCAGTCTCTTCCTCTTTTCCTCTCCCTCCATCTGTAGCTCTGCTTTCCTATCTGAGGAAAAGAATGGTTTCTTTCATTCTGGAACGCATTCATGCCCCAAGCCTAGCATACTCTTGTCACAAAAGCCATTCACTGTTGAATGAATGAATATTTAAACCTCTTTTCCACTGCCAGATTTAACCACATATGATACAGTGAAGCACTACCTGGTATTAAATACGCCACTTGAGGACAACATCACAACTCATGGCTTATCCAGGTAAGTGATTGTTTTAGTTTGACTCTGTTTCTCTATTTTTCCCCCTATATTACCTTTTCTTACATTTTTGGCAGAACTTTTACCTTCTAGGTTATTTTGATCAGCAAGTGGTATCACCCTTAGAAAAGGAAGATATATTGTAAATAGTAATTTTCTTAAAGTTTCTGTAGTTAAAACAAGAAAGAGAGAAAATTTCAGGTTATTTCATTGAGATTAACCCTTCCCAAATATTTCTACCTTGATGGGGTCATCAGGGGATAAGTTCTGATGAGGATGCTCCAACTCAGTTCAACAGACATGTGAGCACCTTTTATGGTAACAGCACTGTGCAGCACTGCTCAGTGGGCACCAAGACAGTGAGCCCAACTCTCATGCAGAGAGCTAACCAACAGGGGGAACAAGATGAGTACAAAACTACAGTAAATGCTGCGGCGAGAAAGTAACTGAGTACTATAGGGAGAAAAGCCTAATCACTTGGAAGGAGAGAATTAGGTAAGAGTAAAGGAATGCGGTTCTTCCCAGACAGGGAACAAGAAGAAAGACCCTCCAGGAAGAGACGGTTTCTTAATCTCTTCATAGCACGATTTCAGATGATCCCTTATGAGCTAGTCGGCTATCTCATAATGATTTCATTTAGCTTCTGATCTTGTTTCCAAATTCTAGATCCCCTGTGCTACTGAGAAAACCCCAGAAGTATGTAAATAGCGTCTAGTCAGTGATCTTTGGAGACATGCATGTATATGTAAACTCACCCAAGAGTCTCTGCATGTGCTGTTCTGGTTGTTTGGAGCCTCCTACACCTCCAGGTTTCCTGTAGGTGGCTCATTTGCTGTCGCCTCTGAAACTTCTCCCTGCCTGTTTGTCACCCGCTTACTCCCTATCACATTTCCCGTCTTAGTTTTTCAAAGCACTTGTTAGCATCTGAAATTATTTATTTCTCCTTTGCCTCTCTCCACTAACATAACAATGTTCCTCCAGCAACAGGTCAGGGTCTTACCTGTCTCGTTTGCTACCTAAAAGGATGCCTAGCATCAGATAGATACTTAGTACATATTTGTTGACTGACATTTCTTTTCTTTTTTATTTTTTTCTACCTCTTTACTGAATCAGTTTAGCACTAATTGTAAGCTAAGAGAGCATTATTGTGAAGAAACTATAGCAGTGTATTTGGAATTCCATTCTTTTTAAATACCAGTTTCCCTGTCTTAAAATTTTGAAGCTACTACACATTGTCTTTCAATTTTATTCATATATCTGTGTACCTGTAGTTTATGTTCTGGACTGGTAGCTTCTATTCTGGGAACGCCAGCCGATGTCATCAAAAGCCGAATAATGAATCAACCACGAGATAAACAAGGAAGGTAATTAACTCTTTAGCATTCATGTGCTTGAATGTCTGTGTTAATATATAATAATAATATAGTTCTTTGGAGCTACTCTCCTATCATTATTTTGTGTGTGTGTGTGTTGTGGGGGGGTACTGGGGATTGAACCCAGAGGCATTCTAACTCCTCAGCCCCATTTTAGTTTTTAATTTTGAAATAGCGCCTCACTAGCTTGCTGAGGCTGACCTTGAACCTGTAATCCTCCTGTCTCAGCCTCCCAAGTACCAAGATTTCAGGCATGAGCCACCACACCTGACTTTGTTATTGTTCTTGATAGAAATGTGCTTATGTGTTTTTTGTTCAATGAGGAAATTGTTTTTATGTAACTCCCTCCTCTTTGATGAAAAAGTACTATGTATTTGGTGAAATAAACTAATTAACAGTCACATTACTTAGACACAGGATATTCGTTGTGACTGTTGTTTTCAAAGATTTTTTGAAAGCTTACTCTGCTGAGAATTTACAGAGACCACTTTCTTCAGGAGCTCAGGAATTTCAGGTAATATAGAGAATTCAGTTTGATATAAAATAATATGTTCTGGAGTGAATTCTAAGGTCAAGAGTGGGATGAATCAGAAGAGTCAACCTTAAAAATACCTTTAAGTTTAAATGAGGCTGTCTATCTATAGAACCACGAATATTGTTTGTTCCAAATGAGCAGAAAGTATTTAACTTATAATAAGTTTCGTTAGGCCACTTGATTTGTATGTCTCTTCACATAGAAGAAATTTAAGAAGGTCCCTTGTTTCTTTTGTAGGGGACTCTTGTATAAATCGTCAACTGACTGCTTGACTCAGGCTATTCAGGGTGAAGGATTCATGAGTCTATACAAAGGCTTTTTACCATCTTGGCTGCGAATGGTAAAGTTGGGGAGGGGTTCTTCATTTTTCTTTTCTTTGTATTTAAATTACTTCTAGTCTATAAATATTTTCTCTTTTCTCTGTGGTTTTGTGGTGTGTCCCTGTTCCTAAACGAAGGTCTGTCCTTTCTGTTTAAAATATTTTTTCAGTTTTCTTTCACCTGTTCTCAGAGTCATATTGCTTTCCTTGGCAGGTTAAGGTAAAATAAATCAGTCATGTCCATTAACAAATAGTTTGATAATAGTAAGAACTTTTATAAAGCCAGTGGATTGATATTTGCTAGTGTAAAACCTTTATAAGTTTATTTAGCTAAAATACCATAAATTGGCACGAGTATACAAATTTCACAGTAGAGATCTTTCTTATGAAAATTTTTCTGTTTCAAACAAAATTTATTCCTTTGATGTCAAATGTTATGTTACCTAATAATACATATTTGACACAAAACTCTGCTTTGTAATTGTAATCTTACTTGGTTTAGATGTTACCTTTACAAAACGAACTAAGTTGTAGAATTAGATAAACTTGCTTAAGTAATATATCATCTATAATAAAAACAAGATACTCATGTCTTTTGAAATTAGGAAATATGAGCCGGGCGTGGTGATGCATGCTTGTAATCCCAGTACTTGGGAGGCTGAGACAGGAGGATTGCAGGTTCGAGGCCAGCCTCAGCTATTCAGTGAGGCCCTCCGCAACTTAGTGAGACTCTGTTTCAAAATAAAGAATGAAATAGGGCTGGGGGTGTAGCTTGGGAGTAGAATGCCCCTGAGTTCAATCCCTAGTTCTGCAAAAAAGAAATTAGAAAATATTTGAAGGAATGGATGAGTTATGCAGTTAGAAATTCAGTAAAAATTAGCATATTTTATCTAATGTGATATGTAGATTTAATTGAGCATCTATTCCGGGCAAAGCTCTGTACTAAGAGCTTAGCCTTGAATAAGAAACGGTGAAGCAGTGAATGTTACATAAGGGTGCATGGTGCTGTGGACCTATGTAGCAGAAAGTGCAGCGTACACTGGGAGAGCAAGGAAACCTCCCTGAGGGAGATGTGTGAACTGAAATTTGAAGAATAAGTAAGATTTACCCAGGTAAAACACCCTGAAAGAAGCATTCTCTATAGAGGAATGGTCAGTGAGTACGAACAGCTGAGGGAAGCCGAGCAGGCGGAGGCAGGGAGCCTGGAGGAGAGAGGCAGAGGCGAAGCCAGAGGGAGGCAGAGGCCAGCTTGAGAAGAAGGGCCTCGTGAGCCACACAGTGATAGGCACTGGCGTGATTAAATCTGCCTTTTAAGCAAGATTATTGTGGCTTCCCTGGTTTGGAAAAAGGCCATGAGTGGGAAATGAGAGATAATGGTGGCTTCAGTGAGAAAAAGAGCGATTGAAAAAGGTGTTTAGGAGGTAGAAAGGAAGTAGCAATGTGACCAGTTAGATGAGGAGGGGGAAATCATTGAGAAGATAAGGAAAAGTCAGGCCTGGAGCAATTGGTGATGATCTATAATTTCTCCATGTAGGGACCATTTTCAGGGAAGAGCATGCTGGAATGAATTTAATTTTAGGTATGGGAAGTTTGGGATACCCATAGTACATCAAGTGGAGAGGTGTAGACGACCAACTTACTATATAGGACTACATTTTAGGAGAGAAATGGGGTTGGAGATTCTGATTTGAGCACTGCCCATGTATAGAAGGGAATCGACGCTTTGAGAATAAATGCATATTAAGGGATAGTGCATGTTTATTGATATGAAATTAATAGTCAAAGCCCTTGGCAGTATCTCATACAAAGTGTGCTAAGTTAAAAAAGCACACATTATTTTGGTGGTCTAAGTTATATATAATACCTTGACATTATCTCAAAATTGTGGCTATTTCTTTCTGAAAAGGTAGATTTTGACATGAATCAGGCACTGGTAAAGGCGCACATAATACTATAGAATAAGACAGAGTCTTTGTATAGAGGAGCTTACAGTGCAGAGTAGGAGTTAAATGAGTATTTAAAATCATAGAAATATATTTTTCTAAATACGTATTATTGAATCATTTGGTACTGGCTAGCACTGTAAATTATTTTTATGGCTCAGCTCATTTAATTCTCTCAACAATCTGTGCAGTAATTTATTATCCTATCCCTCCTTTACAGAGGAGGAAAGATAGCTTAAAGAACTTGGCCAGGTTAGGGGGTTGTTAGCTAACGTTTCCAGGCCTCAGACCCAGACAGCCTGATGCTGGCAGACGTAGTCTAACCAAGGAGATTGTATTAGCATCTGTCAGTAGTATGAACAGCATTCAGCAGGAACATGGGGAGTGCAGTAAAAGTGGCTGTCACTGTCTGAAAATCACAAAAGCCTGCCCGGAGCCCAGAGTAGTTGACCTGGGCTTTAAGCCTCAGTAGGTGTTTGTCAAGAGAAGTACGAGGGCACAGCAAGGGCATAGGCATCATGTCACGTGTGGGCCTGACCAGCTTGGAAAAACTGCAGGGAAGTCAGTGTGCCCGGAGACTGGGTCCCCTGAGGAGAGGCAGCAGGAGATGAGACGAGAGGTGGGGAGGAGCGGGTGGGCCCAGCTCGGTGGTCTCGGCGCAATCTTGCAGACAGCAAGCACAAGCTCAAGCAAGGAAGTAGTGCGCTAACATTTGTTTGGCAGCAACATTGCTGTGGAAGTCGTACAGATCATGCATTGAAAACTAGGATACAGGGAAGGAAGTTTGGGCAGTGGTCCAACCGGATATCTGGAAATTGAGAGAAGATAGATTCTATGGACATTATGTTAACTGCACAGGACTTTGTATTGATTATATGTAGAAGACAGAGACAGAAAAAAAAAGAGGTTTTTGTTTTTTTGTTAATAGTGTGAGTAAAACCATTGCTGAATCATTAAATTAGGGTCAGCTGGGATGAAGGGCAGGAAGAATATCCAAGTACAAAGAATGGAACCACTTAATCTGACCCATTTTCTTTATAGATGAGGTTCTGAGAGCATAGATAACAAAAAAGGCATATTTAATATGTGCTGAACACTGGGTTGTAGCAGCACACACCTTGTGATCCCAGTACTTGGGAAGCTGAGACAGGAGGATTGCAGGTTCAAGGTCAGCCTTCAGCAACTTAGCAAGTCCCTTTGCAACCTAGTGAAACCCTGTTTCAAAATTAAAAATAAAAAAAGAGCTAGGGGTATAGCTCTCAGAGGTAGTACTACAATCCCCAGTACTACAAAAAAAAAAAAAAAAGTGCCAAGCTGTTTACATATATTACTTATTTTTTAAATCTTACAAGAAAGCAAGCAGTGTCATTCTCATCTTTCAGATGAGAAAAACCATGGCTCAGTGGCTTACATATCAAAAGAAGCTTGAGTTAGTATAGTTAGTATGTAGCAGGCTGGGAACTGGCTGCAGTGCTGTTCAGCTCAGAACCTCCTCTCCTTTCCAAAGCAGTGTGCTAATTTGCTCAAGATCCTGCAGAGTTTATAGAAATCTTCATAGAAGAGAGACAGTATGTAGAGATGGAGGGATGTTAGCAAAGAACGACGGGCTAGCCAGCAAAAATCACCATTACCACGCTTAGTGCCTTGCTGATTTGCCGCAGTGCATGATGCTGAGCTCAGAAACCTGGCTCATGAGCACTTCCACACAAATTGGCCTTGGAAGTAGACTCACGCAGGTGACTTTATTGAAACTGATAATTAGGCCAGAATATCTGGCACATTCACACTGCTCACCACCGCACATTTGGCAAGGGAGGTCAATGCAGAGGGCCTCCGGCAGCACGCCCCTTCCACCCTGATTCAAGCTGTGTGGGAGGGAGCCCAGGCTACAGTAGAAGGCTGCTTGCTGCTAAACACAGAATCACCACAGGAAGAGCTTATTAAAAGCTTATATTCAAGAATATCAACAATACCAGGCATGGGAAAGGACTGCTTTTTTCCAGCATTTATGGAAAAAGGCAGACCGGAGCAAACAACATGAGTTCATCTACACTTGGACTATTTGCAGCGGTCACAACCATGCCAGGGAGGAAATCAATAAGTAAATAGTGCCCACATGTCCTGTGCAGAGGCTCAGTAAACCTCACTCATGTACTACCCGCATCCTTTGACTCTAATTTCCCTCTTTAACTCTATTCAAAACCCAATCAACCACTTTCATAGTTCCTTCCAATAAGTAGAGGTGATATGTCCCTGCTTTGCTCAGTCCCTTGATATTTACTTTATTTGCCTATATTTTTGTTGCTGTAGTGTCATTAACATGAAAACAGCAATTAGGAATGATTGCATAGTTCATTCTTAACTAAGACCTCTCCCTCCTTGATCTGACTACATTTACATATTTGGCTCACTCCATTTTTTTTTTTGTCATAAAGATATGGCATCTTCCCAGCTTTATAGTCCTTATTTTGTCTATGTTTTCATACTTTAACTGACCAAGATAAGTTCTCCTAAACCTGCTATTTCCAATATAACATACTCAGTATTTTGAAACATATGGCATATGTATTGGTTTATAAACACTCTAAATATGTTTCACACTAATTGCTTCGGCTTCTCTCTCAACTCTAGGAGGAAAGAGTTCCTCTGTAGTCAATATTGATCAGAACCACACTAGACAGAAATTAGATCCAAGGCACCATGTCTGTGTTCTAAAGTTTACCCCTAGTGTGTATATCTGCTTCTAATCCATATCCTTTTATAGTTCCTGAGATGTAGCTACACCTTCATTTAAGTTAGAGGCAAGACTTTGAGCTAGAAGCTCTTTTCCCTATTTACTGTGAGTCTTTGTGTATATGTTGTGAGACACCTGTCATTGGGTTTATATGACTTAAGTCTTAAAGAATAATATTTTATCTTCCTTACTTTCAAGTTCTAAAGTGTTTGGTTATCATGCTGCATATCTAAACTGCATCTGAGTCTCAGCCCTAAAGCCAGAGATGGTTCTGTATAAAGAGCCCAGGGAATGGGAAACGGTAGCCTGTGGTATAGTGCTACACCATGTTAATAGGCATGTTAATAGGACTGCTAAGCCTCAGTGTCCCCATCTATAAAATGGGGATATCATCATTTTTTATGGTAAAGTGTTTTATAGAGAAATCTGTGATAAATAAGGTATGAAAATGCTTTGTAAATGATAAAGTGCTTTACATAGGTCAAAGACAAGGAATTTATTTTCAGCCTGAGTGGATTCAAAATGACTTTGTCACTCAAAGATGTATATGCATATATGTAGGATATTTATAATTGCTTTGAAATATGCACTAATCTCTTTGGTTAATCTTTCAGACCCCTTGGTCATTGGTGTTCTGGCTTACTTATGAAAAAATCAGAGAAATGAGTGGAGTCAGTCCATTTTAAGCCCTTAAAGATGCAGCCCTTAAAGATACAGTGTTCAGTATTACTGAAATGTGGGCATCTGCAACCACACCCCCTATTATTTCTACCTCTTTAGGAAGACACTTTACTGCACAGAGACTGTGATATAGGGGGCAGCACTTTATTTTTCTCTGGAAACCCGAGTTCTCTTTGACTCCTCTTTTTGTCTAAAAGTGATCTGGTCGGATCTTGGAAGGCCATCCAAGGAGACCCAACACAGTATTCTCTAAGGAACAGTGGAACGCTGGCCACTTTCACGTTGGGCGAGAAGGTTCACCTGTTGGGATGCCCTTCTGTGCTGAAGAGCCTGCTTAGAGGAGGAGAGTCGGGAGGAGCCGGCATCTCAGATCTGAAGTAGATAATAGGAATGTGGAAGAGCATACGCACAGTGCTCACGAAATACACTAACCTGTTATGTCAGTGTTGATAATTGAAGTTTAACAGTCCATTTCCCTGTTGTTGTTAACAGTATACATAACATATTGTAAATTGAAGGAAGGTAAATGGAAAGTCACAAATAAACACCTTGAGCTTCCTTAGTGTTAAAGGAACTGATGCAGACTGTCTTGTGAGGAGCATGAAAAGATGCCAGTTGAGATGGCGTTTGGATTTCCAGGGAGGAAGCGTGTGCTGTCAGTGCCCGTCCTTAGACCTGTGTTAGCTGGCTGGCACTCCACGACGCTCGCCGCTCACTTCCCCGAAGGCCACAGACTGAATCTTGATGAGAACAGAGAACAGCATTTGCCTGGTTATATGTCCTATTACAACTCCAACTCCGATTTGTCACTGGCTTTCAAGAATCTTAATAAATAAGAATCACAATTTATTTGATTAAAACTCAGCTGTATAGGTCCTTTTGTAAAGCATCTTTTGTTACCATCAGACTTAGTGGTATTTAAAAAAAAAAAAAGGCTGGCATAAAGTCAGCCACTCTGACATGGATCTGTATCTTGTTTTCCTAACATTGAGGGGGTGGGGGGAGAGACAGAAAAGGGAGAAAGAAAAAGAAAATCACACTAAAATTTGTCAATAGCCTGACTCTTACTCAATTTAACCAAGCTTCTTGCTATATGCTACAGTTATAGACTTTACGGTATATAGTCATGTTTCCGATCTTTGAATCAAATCTCTTTTCTTATTTTAGAAGAGTAGGAGATTTCTTTAGATTCACCTGTGAACCACCTGCTCCCAACCTTAGGCAGTAGGCAGTTCTGAATGGATCACTGTGGTTATGAAAAAAGGCTATAACTGTTAAAATAGGAAAACTCAGTAAGGTGAGGCCCAAGAAAGGCCTTGGAACCAAATAGAATTTATCATGATGGACTTGGATGAGGTTGGACAGAAAAATGTTTCCAAGTGCCCTGTAGTTGCACTAATATATAATCACTGCCATCTTAAGAGGGGGAAATAAGCCAGGCGTGGTAGTACATGCTTGTAATCCCAGTACTTGGGAGGCTGAGACAGGAGGATCACAGGTTTGTGGCCAGCCTCAGCTATTTAGTGAGGCCCTCTGCAACTTAGTGAGACCTTGTTTCAAAATAAAGAATAAAATAGGCCTGGGGGTATAGCTCAGAAGTAGAATGTCCCTGGGTTCAATCCCCAGGATCAAAAACAGGGGGGAGGGGAATATATAAAATGTTTTACTGTGATGTGATACTATTCAGTGGAATACTGTTGCAGAATGTGGAGTTTTATCTCTTCTAATCTTTAGGTTGTCTTCCATACATTTGTCAATTTGTAATTGAGTTGTCAAGTATATTTAATATAGATGATATGCTTCAATTCCCAAGTGTTCCACACTGAACCACTTTGGGGAAAATTTGAGGTTTTTTATGTTTTATAATTTTCTAAATTAAGACTGGGTCAAATAATTACATGCAAAGTGAACCATGAAAAATTGATTTAATTTTATTCTTTGGGGATTTGGGATTCAAATCTTGCTTAAGTACTGACACTGTTTCTTGTATCTGAATTAAAATATATGAATAACTATCATTTTTAACCTGAAATGATTCCTTGGGATCATCTGGCTTAACCCTCTCCTCTTACATGTTAGGTAACGGAGGCTCAGAGAAGTATTTGGTGCTCATGTGCCTAAGTTGCAGACCTAGGGTAAAATAGCAGAGCTCCTAATTATATGATTATACCTGACAGTTATTGTACAATAAGTAGGTACCAAGTAAATGTCTTATGTCATCTTCACGCAACCCAGTCCAGTGCTTTTGAATCTTCCAAAACCAGATTTTTATTCGTTATTTTTTTCTCATACATTTTAAATGAATCATAATCACTTAAAATTGCATACATTTTTAGAATGGAGTTACTATCTGTTAATTTGCACTTTCAGACTTTCCATAATCCTACCGAATTGTTTGTGTAATACATACTCCACCACAGTTACACTTTTATAGTGAAATCACATTCATTATTTATCTTGAAACTGCTTTATTTTTGCCAACCTGGGATCTTCTTTTTCCTTTCTAAGATAATCCAGTAAATAAATACAAACAAATTTCTATAATTTTGTGTCCATACTCATAAACTTAACAATTCTAATCTCATTTCTTATTATAGGGTTACTCTATGTGGTATTTCTTTCTCTTCAACTCATTATTGATAAGTCTTGACATTTAAGTGTCTTTTGCTTTGCTTTCACATTTTTTCTCTTCCCAAATGATTTTTCTTACTGAAAAGTGTATATATGTAATTATTTTTAATTATGTATAGTTCTCTGTTCTTTATATGTATAAGTAAATTAGTGTATATATATGTATATGTATATATATACATATATATATGATTAAAGAGACAGCATCTCTGAAGTCGAAGCTTTTAGTTAGAAATAATGTTTTTCAGCCGGGCGTGGTGGCGCACGCTTGTAATCCCAGCATTCGGGAGGCTGAGACCGGAGGATCCGGGTTCGCGGCCAGCCTCAGCTACCTAGTGAGGCACTCCGCAACTTAGTGAGACTCGGTTTCAAAATAAAGAATAAAAAATAGGGCTGGGGGTGTAGCTCAGAGGTAGAATGCCCCTGAGTTCAATCTCCAGTACCTCAAAAAAAAAAAAAAGAAATAATGTTTTTCAGGTATTCCAAATTCTATTTGATTGTATTCCACTAGTGAGTAGGACTACATCTTCTGTTTTTATAGGAAACTCTGCTTTCATTAGTGCATATTTTTGCACTAGGTAATCAAGAAAAATTGAGGTACTCAAGAAACATTAATCACAGCTACATATAACATGAAATACTTAGCTTTGTCATTATTTTAAGAGATTGTGAGTATGGCTGAGTGTGGTGGTGCATACTGTAATCCCAGTACTTGGAAGGCTGAGACAGGAGGATCACACGTTTGAGACTAGCTTCACCAACCTAGCAACCTAGTGAGACCCTGTTTCCAAACAAAACAACAAAAAATTTGATTAAATACCACTGGGCGTATAGCTTGGATGTAGAACACCCCTGGGTTCAATCACCAGTACCACCAAAAAGAAAAAAAAAATTGTAACTTATGAATCTGAAATTCTCCTTTGACTTTAATAAAAGGTTTTTAATTTGTTTTTGTTAATAAGAACAAATAGAGATTTAAATGGAAAAGAATTTACTGTCAATTTTAAAATTGTCAAGCACAGTTAACTTATAATTGATATAGTTACACACGTTTTTCTCCGTTAAAACAGATTTCTTCAGTACTTTCCTTGGAAAAATGCTTAATTTTAATACCTGATGGTTAAAAACAATTTTTTGGAAACTAGATGATTCTCTTCTTCCCAGTTAAACTAGGACTCTTTAAAGGTTGTTGCCAAGCACACACATACACACTCACACAAATATATACCAGGCTATACCCCCAACCCTATTTTATTTATTTTGAAACACCTCTCTAAGTTGCTGAGGCTGGCCTGGAACCTGGGATCCTCCTGTCTCAGCCTCCTAAGCACTGGGATTGCAGGCAGGCATGCACCACCACACTCGATGTGGGGCTCTACTTCTAACAAAGTAATGAGAAAGGATCAAGCCCTTTCCTTAAATTTCCACTTTTTTATAAGACGCTGCACTCTCCAGAACCTTACTTTGTCTTTACTTAAAGGGAGTCACTATATCATGTTTTAAAAATAGTTTAAAACTTGATGGGGATTTGTTTTATCCTGAGTTTTATTTCCTTATATTTCAAGATTGGGGAAAATGTGTGCAGACTTTATAATACAGATTTCTTAGATGGCTGAACTGTCTCACCTTGGAATCTGTTTTTCCCAGGGAACCAGAGTTATCTTCAGATAGCTCTGGGTACACCACAGAATGTACCTTCAGTTGCTTTTTCACAGTTCACTCTGCCCCTGCCAGTCTGACCCCACCCCTCTTCTGGCCTTGGCCTGTCGCTGCACCCCTGTCTGCTGCCTACTTGCAAATGCTTTGCTCTGCTTAGCTCCCTGAAGGTGCTCTGCAGTTGGCTGTTTCTCGTACAGTGTCCATTCTGTGCTGTCCTCCTAACTTTCCTCCTGCCCCCACCGCCCATGCACCTTCATCTGATCAGCTAGTAAAACTAATGTCTGCAGTAATCACCTGCTGCTTCCTCTTAGAAGCCTTCAACAGCTTCAGCACCTGCTCCCTTGTGCCCTCTACTGTGTAAAGGGAATGTCAGCTTCCTCTCCCCAGAATAAGCTGTTTGAAAGCAAAGACCATGTTATATATCTCTGTATCCCATATGAACTTCAAACAGGAGCCACATAGAAGGTATTTGTAGAATTAGAAGGGTTGGGTTTTTTTTAAGTTTCTTTTAGAAGGTAGAAAAACATATACACATAATTCATTTTTGTTTTTCTCCTACCTTCAAAATAAGTATGTTGGGCAACATTTCTGTTTTCATTAAATTCTTTGCCATATTAAATGCTTAACTTCCTTTTTAGAAGATCGTGTGTTTAAACGTCATAATTTTTAAAAAGTATCATCTGTTTAATAACTTCTACAAAACCTAGAATGATAGTTTTAAATAGTATAAAATTTGATTAGTTGATGACTAGTTAATGAATATGTGATTAATTTGTGGTTAATAAATACGGAATGTGCTTACACTAGCCTTTGTTTTAGAGTATATATGGGAATTATGCCAAGACTTGGCCTTCACTGATACCGCACAAACGCACATTTTGCGCACTCAGGTGTTCTCTTATTTCTGCCTTTTGAGGAATCCATGATTGTTTTTCTCTCCCCATACTTTACCCCCAGCAGGCTGCTGTGATTGTCAGCAGCAGCAGGAGCCACTTTGAAGGTTTGATAAAAGCAGATGAAGATGCTTAAAGAGGTCTGTTTGCTGAAAATATCTGGTAACAAACAGGAATCTATGTGAGTAAATATGGTGTGTTATTCTGATTTTTAAAAATAAAAATGTATTTAAATGCTTAATTGTGGTTATTCAAGGGTTTTGTTTTTTCCTGATGTGATTTTGAATTAAAATGCTAATAAAAAAATTTAGAGATGATTTTTTTTTTAACTTTCATCTTTACTTTTCACAGCAAAAGTAGAAACTGGCTTAATTTAGGGCATCAGGTTTGAGATACTTATATTAGCCAAAAAGGAAGCCTATACTTTGAAGCCATAATTTATATTTTATGATACTCCCCCTTACTCAGTAATTTCACTAAAAAGGATGAATAACTAACCATTACAGTGATGGAGATGCTTACTGGCTGAGGACAAAAGAAAATAAAATTCAGATTACTTTGAAATTGGAGAATTGGTCCCTTCTTTTTTGATACCATGTTCTACTTTGATTTTTGTGATGCTGTTTCCTCCTGACTCTCATCCTCTGATGTGTTTAACTGCTCTTTGTTCTCTATTGTCTCTTTCTTTATTGTTGAGTCCTTATTTCTGTGACCTTTGCAATTCCCAAGCACCTAGCAGGTATTGAATAAGTGCCAGAGGATCACATCAGCGTATTTCTGGTCCTTTCTCATATCTCAAGCTTTAGGCATGTTTTCTCAGTTGCCAGTAACACATCTCCACCAGGCTGGCATACAATCCTTGGGAGCTCAAATTTTTCATTAGTACATCACTATTTTGTGCATCAGTCTTTCCTCCCCTGTCATTTCAATTATGCTGTTCCTAAAGGATTTTCTGTTGCCTAGATATCCAGTACTGTAGCCAGGAAACCTCAGATGATCCTTGATTTCTCATTGTTTTTCTTTACTTATATATCCAAAATGCTTATGTCCAATATTAAAAAAAGAAAGCTACAGAACAGTATCTTTTATGAAGATAGATAGAAAACTCCATGAGCACCACTTCACACACGTTAGAATGGCTGCTATACATAGATAAAGATAGATAGAAAATAACAGCTGCTGTTGGGATTGTGGAGAAGTCGGAAGCCTCATGAACTGCTCGTAGGCACAGAAAATGGTGCACCTGCTGTGCAAAAATTGCTCAAGAGTTCCTGCAAAATAGTAAATGAAAATTACCATACGATCCAGGTATCCTACTTTAGGTATGTACCAAAAAGAGTAGAAAGCACAGGCTCAAACAGTACAGCAGTTTTAAAAATAGCATTAACATTGGCCAAAACTGAAAAGAACCCAGTGTCCATGGACAAGTGAATAGATTTGTTAACTTTGATGAATACATACAATGGGGTATTATTAATCCTTAAAAGGGAGGATGAACTTTAAAAACAAGCTCAGTGAAATAAACCAGCCCCCCCCCCAAAGTATGTGTATAGAATTTGATTTTACTTGCAATACCCACATTGATAAAATTCATAGAGACAGAATGAATAGTGATTTCAGGATCTGGGTTGGGAGGAGAGATGAGGAATTACTGTTTTTTGAGGACAGAGTTTCAGTTTGGTATAATGAGAAAGTTCTTGAAACAGCTGGTGGTAATGGTTATACAACTTTATGAATGTGTTCAGTGCCACTGAACTCTACACTTAAAAATGGTTAAGATGATACATTTTATGTTATGTATATTTTACCACAATAAAAAAACTTGAAACTTGTAAAAAACTTATGAACATAGATGTAAAAAACATTAGCATATTGAAAGTAGAATGAGAAAAAGGATAATACATCATGACCAAGTGAGGCTTATCCCAGATACAAGTTGGTGTATGATTATAAAATCAATTGTTTAAAATTCAACACACAGGGGAAAAGAAAAATTTTCAATAGAATGTGAAAAAGTACTTGATAAAACAGTGTCTTTTCATGATAAAAATTCTCAACAAAATTGGGAAAGTAGGGAATTTCTTCACCTGATAACAATCTAAGTAAAACCCATAGACAACATCATACTGATGACCTTTTCCCTTTATCAGGAACAAAGCAAGACTATCCATTCTTATCATTTCTATTTTCATCTGTACTAGAGGTATTAACACAAAGGAAGACATAAAGCTGATAATAGTTATATGGTTAGAAAATTCTAAGGCATCTACAAAAAGCTGCTGATGTTTATCATCAAGTCTTCGTAAAATCACAAGATTTAAGGTCAGTATACAAAAATACAGTTCTGCATGCTAGCAATGAAAATTTGAAAACTAAAGTTTTTCAAAATTAGTATGTATAAGAGTATCAAAAACATGAAAAACTTAGAAGTCTGACAAAATGCATGTAAGAAATACTCACTGAAAACTATAAAGTGTTATTGAGAGAAATTAAAGACCTAATGGAGAGAGAAACTCTGTCCATGGATTAAAAGACTCGGTGTTAATGTGAAGTCATTTTTCTTAAATTGATCTCTGCAATGCAATCCTAATAAAACTCCCGTCGGGTACTCTTTTCTGTTTTGCAGAAATTAACAAGTATACTCTAAAACAAATATGGAAAAAGCAAAGACATAAAAGACAAAGGTCTACGATGGCACAGGATAAATATGAAGTCTCTGTTTTGCCCAATTTCTTTGCATCTTGTTTTCATTATAAAAATTTAAATAACTCATAATACAGTAGTCAAGCCACTCACACATTTCATACCTGGCCTAATCTTTTCCCCCTTTAGCCCTTAAATATTGGTATTAGAATAAGAATACCCCCCTTTTCATGCTTTTCTGAAGCCAAAGACCTTTCAAAAAAAAGTATCGGGAGGGAAGTATTTTTTTAACTTTTCATAAAACTCAAAATGTTTTTGCCTAATAAAGTATAAGATATATAACTGGCATCTATTTTTCACAATACAATGCTCTGATTTTTTAAATGACACCATTCCCTTTCCAGAAGCAGAGAAAGAGAAGAAAGTAAGCTACTCCAGACACAGAGTAGGTAGGACATTGAGAATATCTAGGAGCTATCAGCCCATGATGGCCACATGATACACCCTGACATCCTAGGATTAAGACCCTTGCCTTGAAAGGAAGATGAACAGCAAATTAAGTGGAAAAGTCACAACACTTACAACCCTGTAGTCTGTCAGAGTTTGGTTATACTGCTCATTCCTGAAGTATTGAAATCTATTATTCCATGAGATGCTAAAACAATTTCAATAAGGCTGAGACAGGAGGATCACAGATTTGAGGACAGCCTCAGCAATGTAGTGAGACTGTCAGTAACCTAGTGAGACCTTATTTCAAAACAAAAGGTAGAATGTCCCTGTCACTTCCCAGTGCCAAAACAAAAACTTTTTTGGGGGGGTGGGGGTACTGGGGATTGAACTCAGGGGCATTCTACCTCCAGGCTACACCCCCAGTCCTATTTTTTATTCTTATTTTGAAACAGGGCCTCACTAAATTGCAGAGGGCCTCACTAAGTAGCTGAGGCTGGCCACAAACCCAGATCCTCCAGTCTCAGCCTCCCGAATACTGGGATTACAAGCCTGCGCCACCACACCCGGCTACAAAAACATTTTTTAATGAAATCCTTCCACCAAAAAGAACAAAATGCCAGACTGCTTACTGTTTTGTTAAGCATTGGTGGGATGCTGACAGTCCAGCCTTGAGCTAGGCATCAAGAATGTAAAATTAAGAAGCACCTGCTTTCCAGTTGTTCAAACTCGTAAAAAGAACAAATAGCAAAAACAATGGCGAAATATAATAGATAATATAGCACTATGTAAAAGGAGGGAATAAATTCTGCCTGGGTGAATAGGAAGGTCATGAGGACACATGAGAATTAAGTCTTGCTTGATATTTTTAAATCGAATGCTTCCACAATTAATATGAAACAACTAGGGAAATTTTAGAAAACAGAATTACATTTCCCCTGATGAATTCTTCAGGGGAAAAAAAGCTTTTCAAGGCAGCAAATTCATTCATCCATTTAGCAAATTATCTGTTGTCTCCACCCCATTAGCTAGATTCCAGTAATACAACAGACAGCCCTTGCCAGGAGGACCCTGGTAATGATATATCGACAAAGGATCGATTGCAAGGCAGTGAGGAAATTGCCATGGAAAAGTAATCACGGTGATTTGGAAGCACGTGGATTCAATCTAATCTAGATTAGATAGATTAGGCTAGGGTAATATTAAGCACTGTTCCTGTGCTTGTATGTCATGTTGTGAAAGGAAAAGAACCGGTAAACCCTAAGAAGCTCCCAGGGCTATGTCTTAACTTTGCAAATGTACAAAAATCGAATGTAGACGGGACCTCGGAAGCTCCTCATAGTTGGCCTGCTCTTTCCCGGCCTCCTCTTCCCCTTGACAAAGGGAGGTTTCAAAGTTCCCCCGGTAAGATTCCAGTGGGGGGAAGGACAGGCGACCTTCTGTTATAGCAGGCTAGGCAGGAACTTGAAATGACTTTTCAGTCCTCTTAACTTTCTTACACGAGTCCAGTTTTGTGCTAGCTCTGAATACATGAAGAACACCTTCAGAGCTGGGATGCCAGTCAGGCCCAAGCAGCAAAGGAACCCATACCAAGTAAGGGTGCAGAAGGAAATTCTAGAGGGCAGCCGCATAACCTCGTACTCTGTGAGCTCTTAACGCTACGACTAAGATGATGAAAACAGGCCCCTACGCTAGAGGACAAGCCACCGCTCCATGTCACCAGCACCCCCAAGTGCCTGCGGCGCAAGCGCAGGGCCCGGCCTCGGCTTGCCAGCACCTGGGCCCTCCACGCATTCGGGGCTCAACGCCTAGGAACGCGCCGTTGGCGCCTCCACTTCTTGCTCCAGTTTCTCGTGGGCAAGTTCATGGCTGGCGCCTTACTGGGCGTGCAGCGCTCCATCAGTACTCGCTGGAAGGACGCAGAGGGAGCAACTCCCCAGCGCAGGCCGGGCCCAGGCCCTCTGCCCGGACTTCCCCCGGCGTCACCTGGTCTGCCCCAGCCCGCCCACGTCGGGGCCGCCTCCCCGCGGCCGGAAGCCGGCGCCACGCGCTGCCGGGCCTGCGCGGCCACCGAGGGCGGTTGGTCGGTCGGGCCGCCGGCTCCTCCCTGTCGGCTGCGGCCCCGCGGCCCTGCGGCGGGCGCGTCGCAGCCGAGGGGGCGGCTCGCCGGGCGTCCGTCCCTGTCCCTGTCCCTGGCCGGGCGTCCCGCCTGTGACCCCGGTCGGGTGGGGCTCCCCGGCCCGGCGGCAGCGATGAGCTCCACGCCGGGGCTGCCGACGCCGGGGGCCTCGCTGGTCCTGCAGGTGTCCTTCGTGGACGTGCGTCCCGAGGTGATCCCCGTGCAGCTCTGGGGCCTGGTGGGCCAGCGGCGGGCCGAGTACGTGCGGCTGAGCCGGGAGATCCAGGAAGCGGCGGCCGCGCGCGGGCCCTGGGCGCTGGGCGGCGCCGCGGCCTCGCCCGGCGAGCTGTGCCTGGTGCAGGTGGGGCTGCTGTGGCACCGCTGCCGCGTGGTCAGCCGGCAGGCGCAGGAGAGCCGCGTCTTCCTGCTGGACGAGGGCCGCACCATCACGGCCGGCGCGGGCTCGCTGGCGCCCGGGCGCAGCGAGTTCTTCCACCTGCCGTCGGAGGTGCTGGGCTGCGTGCTGGCCGGCCTGGTGCCGGCGGGCGGCGGCGGCGCGGGCGGGGGCGAGCCGCAGCACTGGCCGCCCGGCGCCGTGGACTTCCTGAGCAAGCTGCAGGGCCAGGAGGTGCACGGGCGCGTGCTGGACGTGCTGCTGCTGCACCGCCTGGTGCTGCTGGAGGTGCCCGCGGTGTTCCAGCAGATGCAGGAGCTCGGCCTGGCCAGGCAGGTGCCCGACAGCCTCTTCCGCTCGCTGCTCAAGCGCTACCTCTCGGCCGCAGGGAGCGGAGCCCCGGTGCCCCCGCGGGTCCCGCCCAAGCCAGGGCAGCCGGGCCTGGATTACTTCTACCCCCAGCTGCAGCTGGGCGTGACGGAGCCCGTGGTGGTCACGCAAGTGTGCCACCCGCACCGCATTCACTGCCGACTGCGCAGCCTCTCGCAGGAGATCCACCGCCTCTCGGAGTGCATGGCCCAGGTATACCGGGGCCCCACGGGGACCGGGGACGAGAACTCCGCCGCCGCCGGTGCCGCCTGGGAGGAGAGGGAGGAGAGCCCCGACAAGCCCGGCTCTCCGTGTGCGTCCTGTGGCTTGGACGGACACTGGTACCGGGCGCTCTTGCTGGAGACTTTCCGGCCTCAGCGCTGTGCCCAGGTGCTCCACGTAGACTACGGAAGGAAGGAGTTGGTGAGCTGCAGCAGCCTGCGGTACTTGCTGCCCGAGTACTTTCGGATGCCCGTGGTGACCTACCCTTGCGCTCTGTACGGACTCTGGGACGGCGGGAGAGGCTGGTCTCGGTCCCAGGTGGGCGACCTGAAGGCCCTGATCCTGGGCCAAGCGGTGAACGCGAAGATCGAGTTTTACTGTTCCTTTGAGCATGTGTATTACGTCACCCTGTACGGAGAAGACGGGATCAATCTGAACAGCGTGTTTGGAGTGCAGTCGTGCTGCCTGGCCGACCGGTTCCTTCAGAGCCAGGGGACGGAGGAGGAAGACGTGGAGGAGGAGCCCGACGCGGCGCTGCAGTCTCAGTCGCCCTCGGAGGACGTGGATGAAGAGGTCTCGCTGCCGGCCTTGAGGTCCATCCGGCTGAAGATGCACGCCTTCTACGACGCGCAGGTGGAGTTCGTGAAAAGCCCGTCCGAGTTTTGGATTCGGCTGAGGAAACACAACAGCACCTTCAGCAGGCTGCTGAGGAGGATGTGCAGCTTCTACTGCTCGGCCAGCAAGCTGGACGGCGTGGTTTTGAAACCCGAGCCCGATGACCTGTGCTGTGTCAAGTGGAAAGACAACGGCTATTACCGGGCCACCGTCACCCGGCTGGACAACAAGAGCGTGGACGTGTTCTTGGTGGACCGAGGCAACTCGGAGAACGTGGACTGGTTCGACGTGAGGATGCTGCTCCCTCAGTTTCGCCGCCTGCCCACCCTGGCCCTGAGGTGCACCCTGGCCGATATTTGGCCTTTGGGGAAATCTTGGAGCCAGGAGGCAATTTCCTTTTTTAAAAAGACTGTACTCCACAAAGAATTGGTCATTCATGTCCTTGACAAGCAGGATCGGCAGTACGTGATCGAGATCCTGGATGAATCGAGAACAGGGGAAGAAAACATTAGTAAGGTGATTGCTCAAGCCGGATACGCCAAGTATCAGGAATTTGAAACCAAAGAAAATGCTGCCGTAAATGCCCAGTCCCCCGGGCAGGTTTCAAACCACTTTGTTGCTGAGAATAACAGAATTTCTCCAGCCAAGAAGGTGGAAGGAGAACAGAAAGCTGAGAGAGAGAATAAAACCACGGCTGTTCCAGAAGCTTCCACGAACACAACCATCCTTAGGAATGTTTCAGGTGGACAGGCGGGGCCTGAAAAAGAGGCAGTAGCGTCTGTTTATTCCCCCCTCACGTCGAATTTCTTGACGATTAAGCCGGGCTGTTCGTGTAAAGAAGAGCTAGATGTTGGAAGTACAGTAGAAGTCAAAGTGTCTTATGTTGAAAACCCTGGCTATTTCTGGTGCCAACTGACCAGGAACGCACAAGTATTTAAAACCCTAATGTGTGATATTGAAGACTACTGCAAGAACTCAGCGGTTCCATACAAGCAGGGGACTACCCTAGCCTGTCTGGCAAAACGGACAGCCACTGGAAAGTGGTCCAGGGCCCTCATCAGCGGGACACAATCTTCAGAGCATGTCAAAGTGGTGTTTGTGGATTATGGGGACAAAGATACGGTGTCCGTGGAGAACATTTATTCCATTGGTGATGAGCTGCTCAAGGTCAAAGCTCAGGCTTTTCGGTGCAGTCTCTATAATTTAATCCAACCGACTGGCGAAAATCCCTTCGTCTGGGATGAAAAGGCAGTGCAAGCTTTTAGCGAATTTGTAGATAGTGCCTGGCAGAACAACCTGGAATTAAAATGCACGATATTTGCTTTGGCCTCCATACGCGACGAAGAACCGTTTAACGTTGTGGATTTGCTGACCCCCTTCCAGAGCGCATGCCATTTTCTGGTAGAAAAGAGGCTTGCGAGACCAGTGAAACTCCAGAAGCCTCTGGAATCTACTGTTCAGCTACATTCCTACTACTATTCCACGCACGACATGAAAATCGGAAGTGAAGAATCAGTGTATGTAACCCACGTTGAAGACCCTTGGACATTTTATTGCCAGCTATCAAGAAACGCAAGTATTTTAGAGCAATTGTCATGTAGCATTACACAACTAAGTAAAGTTTTGCTGAATTTAAAAACATCTCCCTTGATCCCCGGCACCCTGTGCCTTGCTAAGTACACCGACGGAAACTGGTACCGGGGGATCATAATAGAAAAAGAGCCAACGAAAGTCTTCTTTGTTGATTTTGGGAACGTTTATGTGACAAGTGAAAATCTGCTTCCTATCCCTCGTGACACCTACGATGTGTTGCTTTTGCCCATGCAAGCAGTTAAATGTTCTCTATCTGATATTCCTAATAATATACCGGAAGAGGTTACAATGTGGTTTCAGGAGACTGTTTTAGATAAGTCATTGAAGGCTTTAGTTGTAGCCAAAGATCCCGATGGAAGACTGATTATAGAACTATATAATGACAGTATTCAAATTAATGCTAACATTAATGAGAAGCTGGGGTTGCGTGGGTACAAAAACCGAACAAGGAAAAAAAATAAAGAAAATGAAGCCCCCCTCTCTGCCACGGAAACCCTGGGGGGAAGAGATGAGAATGTGACTTTGTCACCGACGGGGTCTTTAAGTAAGTCCGGCGAGAACAAATTACACAGTACAGAGACGCCGTTGGGAGAACCCTGCAAACCCAAGATCAGCTCTGCGAGTAAGGAGCTCAAACGTTTCCAAAGTCCAACAAAGGAAAACCCGGTCACTCAGTATCAGGACTCTGTGGGGAACAAAAGCAACCACGGGCTGCCATTAACAAGGGAAAAGAAAGAAGAAATTTTTGCCGAGCCACCTTTGAAAGCCACAAAACTAGAAGCCCTTCCAGAGAGAGTAACGGGAGATTCGCCTCGAGCTAAAGATTTGCCTCGGAAGTTTCGTGAGTTGCCGCGGAAGACAATACGGCCTGGCTTTAAAACGACGGTGTATGTTTCCCATGTGAATGACCTTTCAGACTTTTATGTCCAGCTAATCGAAGACGAAGCTGACATTAATCGTCTCTCAGAGCGGTTAAACAACGTGAAAACGAGGCCCCAATATCACGCAGGTGGGCCTTTGCAAAGTGGAGATGCCATATGTGCTATTTTCCCGGAGGATAATCTGTGGTATCGCGCCGTGGTCAAGGAGCAACAACCCAATGACCTTCTCTCTGTGCAGTTCATAGATTATGGCAACGTTTCTGCCGTTCACACTAGCAAAACCGGCCGGCTTGACCTAGTCAATGCACTGCTACCAGGACTGGCCGTTCATTGCTCCCTCATGGGACTTTGGGTCCCAGACATCGTCAACTGCAAGGAAATGACACGCTACTTTTCCCAGAGGACTGAGGAGGCGCAAGTAAGGTGTGAATTTGTGAAGTTTCAGGACAAATGGGAAGTTATTCTCGCTGATAAGCATGGGATGATAGCCGAAGACATGATGAGCAGGTATGCTTCCCGTGAGAAGCCTCAAACAGGGCTTTCTGCGCAACGAGGGAAAGGCAGCTGTTTAAAGTCATTCAGCAAATCAGACATTGACACTTCGGTGTTTCTGAACTGGTATAACCCCCAAATGAGGACGGTAAGAGCATATGCCACCGTCATAGATGGGCCTGAGTATTTTTGGTGTCAGCTCGCCGACACTGAGAAACTTCAGCACTTAGAGGTAGAAGTGGAAGCGGCTGGGAAGCAGGTGCTAGATTGGAGAAATTGTATCCGGGGTCCTCACGTTGGGGACCCTTGTATTGTAAGGTATAGAGAAGATGGGCACTATTACAGAGCGCTCATCACTAACATTTGTGAAGATTCTCTCGTGTCAGTCAGGCTCGTGGACTTTGGAAACAGCGAAGACTGTGTGGACCCGAAAACCCTCTGGAACCTCCCTGCCGACCTTTTGTCAGTTCCCATGCAAGCTTTCCCGTGTTGCCTTTCGGGATTTAACGTTTCCGAAGGTGTGTGTCCTCAAGAGGGAAATGATTATTTTTATGAAATAGTAACAGAAGATGTGTTGGAAATAACAATACTAGAACTCAGAAGGGATGTGTGCGACATCCCCTTAGCAATCGTTGACTTGAAAAGCAAAGGTGAAAATATTAGTGAGAAAATGAAGAAATATTCTAAAATCAACGTGGCTAAGAGTGATTTGCCGTATGAAAGAAGCGGCCCAGAGATAAAGGGACCCTTCGGGACCCCCAGTCCCGATGTTGGAGGTAAGAAACCAAGTAAAAAAGCTGTGCAAGAGAAAACATTATATGCAGACCCACAGGCAGATGAGCTTTCTGAGAGAATGCAAAAAGACTTAAACATCACCGAAAGCAAACCAAGTAAATTCTATGACCTCAGAACTGATAACATTTTTGAAGCTTTTGAAAAGGCCTGCAAAGATAAAATTGGTTCGGAGGTGCTAGGAGGGGAAGCCGAGTGCCATTTTGCCACCCAAATACAGTTTAAGGAGAAATACCTGGTTCCAGGATTTAAAGCACTGTTGCCACAGGCTAGGGAAGCCAAGGAGATGTTAGAACTGAATTCCCTTGAGGTGCCGCTTTCCCCTGATGATGAATCAAAAGAATCCTTAGAAATAGAATCCATGGAATTACAGCATTCTCTAGTTGGGGATGAAGACCAAGAGGAGCTGGGCCTGGTGCCCCAAGGCTGTGACACAGAAGCCACCCTGAAGCCGTTCACAGCGCTGCTTCCCCCGGACTGCGACACCGAGGAGACAGAGGCCGAAGTCCAGCTGCCCACAGCCCAGCTCCCCCTAGATGACAACATAAATCCTTTGCCCTTAACAGTTAGTCCGGAAATCCAAGAACCCAGGGGCGCTGAGGACGTGGGAAAGCCAGATGGTGCAGACCCTCTTGATGAGCAGCACAGGGCGCCCTTGCTCCTGCACGGGAACAACTGTGATCCCCAAACGCACACTGAAATGAGTGTTTTTGAAGAAGAATTTCCAGAATGTAAACACAAAATCAGGGATTCCGTTTCATCTTTTATCCCATTGCTCTCTGAGGAAGAGTCCGGAGACAGAAGGAAAGCCGGCACTGCTCCACCAGATCAAGCCTCAGGTATGTGGCTCTGTTTTCCTTTCCTCGGAAGTTCAGCTTAGTGTCTTTTCAGAGTCCTTATTTGTTTTACCGAAGAGGGAGTCGTGACTTTAATTTGGGGGAATAAAGGTTACATGCAGAGAAGTCAGATTGGGATTCTATGGAAGGGCATTTTACATTGAAAAAATTGGTTATGAAATCCATGTAAACTACTATATGCTGGGTAAAATGCTGAAGTGATCGTTTTGAGTTGAAAAGGAAACTCTTAAAAGCTGGGTGCAGTGGTGCATGCCTGTAATCTCAGCACTTGGGAGGCTGAGACAGGGGATTGCAGGTTGGAGGCCAGCCTCAGCAACTTAATGAGACCCTATTTTAAAATAAAAAATTTAAAGAAGGACTCGGGGTGTAGCTTGGATGTAGAATGTCCCTGGGTTCAATCCCCAGCACCAAAATAAAACATAAATGCTTAAAATCTGTGTCTCCAAAGGATAAATTACACGTACATTGTAGGGAAACCATCTCTAAAAATCCAGACTACATGTCAGTAAGTTTTAAAAAGCATGACGTTCCCTCAGAAAGTGGACCCAGAGGCATAAATGTACAATAGGGATCACTTTAGACCCACAGTGTCTGTCATGCATTCATTTTGTCATCCATTTAGAATCCCTTAAATAAAAGTGAATTTAAGAAACCTATGTTAATCAACAAAACTAACATTGATTAATGACTAAAGCTTAGAGAACATTAATGGCCTTAACTTTCTTATAAATTATTTTGCTATTTTCTTTGGTATTCAAATGATTTGAAAGCTACATTAACTGGCTTTTAACTTTTTATGATCAGTGTTGTCCTTTGAAAGGTCAATTTTTTGTATTAGTAAATTTGATCCATTGTGCAAAATAGAGGAAACAATAGAATAATGAGAATGAAAATGATCACACTCTAACCACCAAGAAATGACCACTGTGGCACTAGGGTGCTCTTCCTTCTTGTCCTCCTTCACCTTCTTTGTGCCTGCCTGGCTGCACAGAGCTTTTTTTGTTTTTGTTTTTGTTTTTTTTGCGGTACTGGGGATTGAACTCAGGGGCATTCTACCTCCGAGCTATACCCCCAGCCCTATTTTTTATTCTTTATTTTGAAACCAAATCTCACTAAGTTGCGGAGTGCCTCACTAGGTAGCTGAGGCTGGCCGCGAACCCGGATCCTCCGGTCTCAGCCTCCCGAATGCTGGGATTACAAGCATGCGCCACGATGCCCGGCTGCACAGAGTTTTAAGAACTGAATGTTGATTATAGTATCATCCAGTATTGAATCCTGCATCTTTGATCCCTTAAAAAGGCTTTCAGAATATTTTGATTGCATGGTGTACCATTCTGTGGGAATGTCTTGATTGATGTAAATATTACCCTTGCCATAGCAATTTATTCCCCATTGTCACGCTTTAAGTAATAGCTTTGTGACACGTGTCTATCTGCTTGCTCACAACACAATGCTTTGCTACAGGAATCGCTATACACACACCACCACTGGTATTAAAAGCACCAGTTTTTAGTAGTAATTTTCAATGTTAAAAATCAAATGCAAGCTGGGCCTGGTGGCACACACCTATAATCCCATACTTGGGATGCTGAGACAGGAGCATCACAGGTTCCAGGCCAGTCTCAGCTACTTAGCAAGACTCATAGCAACCTAGTGAGACCCTGTTTCAAAGCCAAAAAATAATTGAAAAAAAAAGGACTGGGTGTGTAGCTTGGAGGTAGAATGCCCCTGAGCTCAATCCCCAGTCACACACACACACACACACACACACACACACACACACACCTATATCCATATGATGGTGGCTTTGTTTGTTTGTTTGTTAGGATAGGAAATCAATAGGGATTATATAGGGAGGGGACTCTTGAAAGATTTAAAATAAAATTGTATAAAAGAGAGACTTAGAATGCATTATTGCCAACATACTAACTACACGATATTAATTATATAGCAATAATAAATGTGGAAGAGGAAAGTACTTTGTCTGTCTCACAGTAAGGAGATAATAGAGGTGTGCATTGTTTGGCAGCTCAACTCCAGAACACCTACCCTCTGAAAGGATTTGCCGTTGGGTCCAAATGCGTCGTGTGGTCAAGTCTAAGAAACACTTGGTCTAAATGTGAGATTTTGGAAATAGCTGAAGAAGGTACAAGAGTAAGTGAGATTTCAGCACTTTATCTTAAAATGGACTTGCAGATTCTTAGAGGGGACTTCACTAAACTCTATCCGGGTAGAGAATGCAATCGGTAGACATTTACCTGCTTGCTTCCCTGGCAATTCGATGTAATACAAAAATCATTTTGAACAGCCGAATGGAAGAGTCCTAGCAAGAACTCACTAGAGGCGCCTTTATGTCCCAAACGCCCCAAACCTGCAGTCAGCAAGTCCCACGCTTTGTGCTGCTGATCTGTTATTTGGAACTGTTAGTGCCTAATGCCTCTACTTCTGTGGAGTCCCTCATTTTACAACTACAGTCTTGCTCTAACAGTCTTCTGTTTGCTTGACCCCTAGTCTTCCTTCAGTTCTTTCTCCATACTGCTAGTGTGAAGTTTGTGAAACGCAAATCTGACTACATCATTGTTGTGCCAGATTTTTGAGGGACTTCCAGTTCCTTGTGCTTTACCTGTGATTTGAAAAACACCTGCACCAGAGCCATCTGCTGTGTGTTCTAAATTGTACATTACTGGGTCTTGCCCTGGCCTGCTGGTTCAGAGTTTCTGGGGGCAGGAATGCAGAATATGTATTCTTATGCCATTGCAATTGGATAACTATGGCCTACAATATAAAAGTCAAACTAATTAATGTGACATAGGAAATCCAGGGCTGGATTTCCATATACCTCTCCAACCTTAGGTCTTATGTTTTAAACAGCTTGATGTCTCATATATAGACCATTCTGCTTGCTGCTTTGATGGACTTAATAATACAGTTTTATTTTGCCTGTATTCTGGCTAATTCCCAAAATGGTGAATTGCCATTTATTTATTTGTGTGTGTGATGCTGAGGATTGAACCCAGGGACATTCTACCTTCAAACTACACCCCTAGCCCTATTTTATTTTTTATTTTGAAACAGAGTTTTGGTAGGTTGCTGAGAGCCTCGCTAAGTTGCTGAGGCTAGCTTCAAACATGTGATCCTCCTGTCTTAGCCTCCTAAGTACTGGGATTACAGACATGCACCACCACCACCTGGCCAATGCCTATTTATCTTTAAAGATTTATTTCAGCTGGTCGTGGTGGCACACACCTGTAATCCCAGTACTTGGGAGGCTGAGACAGGAGGATGGCAGATTCGCAGCCAGCCTCAGCTACTTAGTGAGGCCCTCCACAACTTAGTGAGACCCTGTTTCAAAAATAAAAAATAAAACATAGGGCTGGGGGTGTAGCTTGGAGGTAGAATGCCCCCTGGGTTCAATCTCTAGTACCACAAAAAAAAAAAAAAAAAAAGATTTACTTTACTCATTATCTCTTCCAAAAAGCATTCACTGAACATTATTTCCCAAATTTCCCTGTATTTTCAAACAACCCTCAAAAGAACGTTATATATGTATTATATTCCTGTATATAAACATTTAGGAGCAGACCTCCTGCTATAAAGATCTATGTATCCTGCATTGTAATGTACTCATCTGCCAATAGGTCTTTTGTCCAATAGATTTTCAATACTTGAGGTCTAAGTTTTATTCACTTTGATCTGAAGTTATCTGCATTATATGTGTATTGAATGATATATGTATATATATTGAATTTGAAACAAAACATTGAAGTTTAGTACAATAATTTTCATTATCTTATAAAGTGTTTCATTTTAAGAAGGATCACTATGATCCATAAATCAATTACAGTTTGAGGAACTTGCTAATTTTTACTAATTTCTCTTTTTGTTAGGTTTTGGACCTTTCTAATGGTGTGGAGGAGATAGTGAGCCCGGAACATGTTTGGAATGGCATACCCAAATCGGATAAGAATTCATCTGAAGTATGGAATTCTATAAACATTATTTAGCAAGAACATTGTAATAAGCTATTCCAAAGCCCTTGTGTTAGGAAAAACAAAGAAAAAAATATTGTAATAGTAAAAAATAGCAGTAACAAAAACAACATTTCTGAGCTTTATGCCAAATATCACTTTTGGCAAGTTAATTATTAATGCTTTACTCCTTGATTTTTACTTTGAGGCGAAAGAATGAACATTTTTTTAATGCCCATGACTCAGAATATATGCTTGATGCGAAAAATCTGGGAAACATAGCAAAATTAAAAATTAGTAACAAATCAACTGTAATATACGCAGTTAAAGAAAAACAGGCTATTCAGTTTGATTTTCTTCCACAATTTTTCGGTTCATATTGAATGTAAGTATTTTACCTACATATTTTGGACACAGTTGGCTTTACAGTGTGTATTGTTTTATAATTTGTTTTTCGTTTAAGATTATATGGTGGCAATTTCCCTTGCTCTTATGATGTATCTGGGCATGCAAGTTCATCCTGTTTAGGATACTTCTTGCTTCACAATCTTTGTCTGATAGTTTCAATGTCTGGTCATCTCAGGATTTGCATCTATTGGTAATAGGGAAGTAGTCAGCTTTCTGGGGTTCTCTGTATGCTGAGTAACTTTGGATTCTATCCTGAACATTTTGAATCTCGTGCTGTAAGACTTGGGTCCTGTTAAAATCTTCTGGGAAATGTTGAAGTTTTTTTGTCTTAGGTTCATATCCTGGGCTGTCTCTGTTTCTATAGTAGCTGATGGCTTCCACGTCAGTTCTGTTTTCAAAGCCTTTGCCAGTAGTTCAGGACGTCTGCCCAGTGCTCAGACCATCCAGAGGTTGGCTGGGACTTGGGCAAGTGTTTTATATAGTAGTGAGGTGTCAGAGGCTTCCTGGGCTTCCTTGGTCCTATTCTGCATAGCATAGCTCAGTGATCATATGACTTGTCAATTCATATACAGTATTAGGGTTACAGTTTCCCAACTCCTTTCCTCCCAGGGATTTACTCCCTCCATGCTTTCTAGCTTCCAGAGTTCTCTTTTATGTAGCCCCTAAAGTCCTCTTGCTCTGGTCCCATGGCCAAAAAGTACATATGTTTCTCTCAAGGTTTCCCTCTGTTCAGTTGTGTAGTTCTGTTTGGAGAAAGGCAGATAAAAGAGAGAAAATAATACTTCCCTTCTCCTCCTGCTTTTCAGGACAGAAGGCCCTTTCTCTGGCTCTGCTGCCCAGAGAGACAGGTGTGCACTCGGGTCTCCAGTGCACTGGCATTACTGTTACCAGAGACAAACAAGAAGGGATTTCCCACCAAGTCCCTATTTTCCAGCATTTAGGGGCCATTTTTTTCCCCTAATCTCTGGCTCAAACTAGAGGATTTTGCCCGGAGTTTTGCTTTCCATCCCAGGTGGGTAGTGTTCTGACTCAGCCCACCCTCAGATCAGAGCCATCAGCTAAAGAAATAAAAGGAGGAAGAGGAAGAGGAGGAGGGGAGGGGAGGAATTCACCTCTGTCGTGAGCCATTATTCAGATTTTCCCTTTAGATGTCCATCTGCCTTTTCTTATTTGCTTTAGAGAGTTCTCAGGTAGATGCTTTTTGTATTGTCCAGAATTTTTAGTTGCAATCAGTAGAAGAGAGATGCTATATAAGCTTATTCCATCTTGGCTGCAGCCAGAAGACCATAAACGGTATTCAACAGCTGTATAGTAATTGCATGATGTTAATGAGCCATAATGCATTAAACCATTTCTCCCTAGCGTTGGCTATTTAGACCGTTTGAAAATGTTCACTATTAAAAATAGTATCTCTTCATACTCTTTATGTCAACTCCATTCTTCTTTAGTCATCAAAATAACAGCCTGCTATATTTTTTGTATCTGTATTTACTAAAACTTTCTTTTACATTCTGATTGTTTCTATCCATTAACTTCAAGGAGTCCAGAGCCAAAAATATACACACATACATACAGGATTCTAGTTGGATAAAATACCCGGAATCTGGCAAAGAGAAAGGAACCATTTAGGACTAATCTATGTTTATAGTTACCTCTAGCTTTAAGATACATAGGTAAATATGTATCTACATAAATATATAGAAACTACTTATGAGTAAGGCTTTCAAATTTTTGATTTGGTTATAAATAGGATTTAAATGATCCTTTCCTCATATTTGAGGGAGCTCTTACATTTAGAAAATACCCACCTACAGATGAGCCAAGTTTTTCTTAAAGGGTGAGATATTAAATTATGCATGACTTTTAAAATAATACCTCAAGTCGTTATGATCTTGGTGTCTTTCTGATTCTATTCTAAAGAATTTTAAAAACCTCAACTATTTCATTTTGCCACAATAAAATGTCTCATGAATTAGTTTCCATAGCACATCAAGCATGGCCACCCACGATGCTATTGGTTACGGAAAGGCACACAGGAGGAGGATTCGCCTTCATCAAGTCTTTAATAAATTTTCTGTGGCTCACAAGAGACAATGTGTCGGAACAGTAGCTCCCTGAACAGTGATGTCTCTCTTCACACCCACCATGTCAGGGGACTGGGAGCCCAAACTTGGAAAAGGGGGACTTTACTCCTTGTGTGAAATGCTTGAGAGTAAAGCATTTTTATTTTTCAAATATTCAAAGATTTGAATATTTGAAAAATAGAAATATACTCGAAGTGAATTTCCACCATACCCAGATTGTCATCATTTCAATAGGAATACCCTCTGTTTACCTTCCACCACCACCCCCGGTCTTATCTATGGTCCTGTTTCTGACTGAAACTACTTTGTGCATATAATTTTTAAAAAATGATAATAATCCAAAGGTTCCTTTTGATAGGCGACATTCCAAGCACTGGGAAAAGACCTGCACTTCACGTCCTCAGATGACACCACATTTAAAGGTAACTGGGGTTTGGAAAACAAAATACTTTTATCATCCAGACTTGCCAAGTCTTAGAGAGACCATTGTCAGTTTCCTGAGACAATAGTCACAAGAAAATTTTTTTAAAAAGCCAGGCATGATGGCGCACCTTTATAATCCCAGTACTTGGGAGGCTGAGACAGTAGGATCGCAGGTTCGTGGCCAGCTTCAGCTACTTACTGAGGCCATTTAGTGAGACCCTGTTTCAAAATAAAGAATAAAAAAAGAAAATTTTGTTTTTAAAAATGGGGTTAAAAATGTTTAAATATACCTCTGGGGATAAATAACCACAAGAAAGATGTTATGAAATGTCAGAGGAAATTTGTTGGTTGATTGAATTAATCTTGAAAGTTAAATTGTGAGTCTGATAAATTCTTATTTTAAGAAACTTTAAAGGATTTTTTTTCAGTGTCAATTAGCTTACATGTTCAAATGATCTCTATATGTTAATCTTTTGGAATTTCTTTCTGGATTTTCAGTTTCTATGATAAGATTTGCTGGATAGTCTCAGTTATCGCACATTCCTATTTATAAATAGCACATTGATTCTTAGAATTGAGGCACATTCGGAATATCAGCTCTTGGTGGCTATTATGTGTTTTGTGAAACACTCACACTAATTAAGAGAACAAAGAATTGCTTGTTATCAGCTTTGTTAACCTCATTCAAGCAAAGAATAAAAGTTGCCAGTTTCCTAATCTCTTAAACTTTGCTAACAGGTACATTGTGAGAGTCAAAATACTAAAAAGAAAAAGATCAGTATTTCTATAGGAATAATTCTCTTCAGTAATCAGAACACATATCTTTCTCTCTTCTGCGTTTTTGAGGACATTATATTTGTCAGAGTAGAACCTGTGCAAACCATGTTTTGTTTTGATGCTTCTTTCTCAGCCTAAGATTTTTCTCTTCTTGTTTCAGAAAAGGAGTCGGGAGGTGATGTGAATTCATAAACGTGGCCAGTCCATCAGAAGCTGCTGCTAACCCTATAGCATCTCACCCAAGGCACGCAGCCACAAGAAGTTGTCATTTTTGCAAATGAAAATGTGTGGGAAACAAATCAGGCCTCAGGCTGACTGAGCGGTGTATTCATAGCAGAATTTTGTATATAGAGATCTATTCTTTTCTCTGCCTTTATTGTGTGATGTTTCTAGCCAGTGGGGAAGATTTATTTTGCTAAACAATTTGATAGCACATTACTGATATTTCAAAGAAACTATTGTTGTCGCTAAAATATAGTGTTTACATTAGCATAGAAAAATATAAGTTCATGGCAAGTGCAGCACCTGGTGCTACTTAGGAAGGTGGCTTCGTTGGAAGTTACTTCCTCACAATTTTTGTTTTGATTTTGAAGCTTTGCCTTGTCTGTCTAGTTAAAAAAATTAACTATTATTCTGTTTGAATTTGGAAGTATGCTGATATGACACAAGATTCGAATAAAGTTTGTCCTTGAAGGTGTGGTGGTCTCTTTTCACGTCATCTGTGGCTCCCTGACTCCTCCTCGGTCATCGGGGAGCGGGAAGAACGACCTGAGATGCCTGTCCCATTTTAATCGTCGACTGAGGGGCATTTAATCTTATCCATATTTTACAGCTGGGAAAAGTGAAGCTTTTTAGAGAAGCTGAATAATGTGCCTAAGGTCAGATAGAGAGTCTCACAGGCTTGATCAAACTCAAGTCCCTCTTACCTCAAGGCGCATGTTTTAAAACATGCTTTTGAGCCGGGCATGGTGGCGCATGCTTGTAATCCCAGCATTTGGGAGGCTCAGACTGGAGGATCCGGGTTCAGGGCCAGCCTCAACGACTTCATGAGGCTCTCCGCAACTTAGTGAGACTCTGTTTCAAAATAAAGAATAATAAAAAAAAAAAAACTAGGGCTGGGGGTGTAGCTTGGAGGTAGAATGCCCCCAGGTTCCATCCCCAGTACCACATACACACACACACACAAAAAAAAACACTTTTGTATGGGCCGTAGTATGGTAGTGTGGAAAGCATACAGGTCCTAGCTTTTGGAAACAGATTAGCCATATGCTGCCTACTAGCTCTGCGACCTGGGCAAGTTATATAATATCTTTGAGCCTGATCTTCCTCTTTTTCTTTTGCAGTGTTTTTCAGATTAGAAACGATTTATGTAAAGTGCCTAAAAGGTACTGAGTGTGCACTATGCTCTTTAAAAAAAAAAACAAACCTTAACTGCTTAGACCTTTTCAGCAGTTATTTTGTCTTTTCAGCATCTGTGTGTGCCATGAACAAAGATGGTAAAAAAGTGCTCCCAAATGAGACATCAGTACAATCGGAATGTTTATCCATTTCTAAAATCAGGAAGGGGAAGGTGTATAGGTGTACGTGTCGGAAACATTACTAGAGCCTGAAGCCTAATGAGGATTAAGAACTTTAAAACCCGAGTATCATTCCAATAAGTAGAAAGAAGAAGGTTTTGCATTACAAATAACTGAGACATGAATACATTGCTTGCTTCTGGGATAACAAATGCATAGACCAGCTTTCCTCACTTGCTCAGAAAATACAGTTGTGAACTACTAGGGAAAAAAATCAGAGAAGGGGTACCAGGGCCAGGTGATAGAAGGGCTTCAGTGTTAAGCTAAGGAGTTTGATCTAACTCTCTACTTAAAAAAAAAAAAAAAAAAATCTGAATGGCTACAGGGAAGAAGAATTCAAATTTCTCAGGATGAGTGATTTTACACCTTAAGCCACTAAATCAGGACACACAGTTACTAGTTAACCAAGCAAAAGGGATGGGGGATTGAAGCATCAACCAAGCTTTCTTACTAAGTACCAATCACCCTTGTTCACAACAGACTAAACTAAAATTCACTCTGAAGAATTTGTAGGAACAGCACCATACTTAAACCAGAATATACACTTAACTAATGAGTGACATAAATTTTCATATCCCTTGGGAAACAAAGTCATTTTCCATGATTCCCAGATGTATAAGTGTGTGTATTTTTAAGATACTTTTCTAAACTTCTGTTACTCTACTCATACCACATATGGATTAAAAACACCCATTAAGATTGGGAAAGTGAAGTTACAAGTGACTAGGGGTTTCCTTTGTTATCCTGTTGGCCTCTGGGTGAATGACTAAAGTGTTGCAGCTATAACTGGAATGGCACCTTTGTTAGTAAACAGTGCACCAAAAATAAAGCATTAAAAATGCAAACAAATGGCCAACTTTCTCTGCTGCTTCTCCATTGTCCCCAACGTTCGTGACCCTGTCCATTTCCCATATTATCATCATAGTGAAGTTGTATAGTATCACCGATCTTGCAGTTGAAACAATGGCTTTATTATCCACTTTTACGGTCCACTTTTTCTTACCATGACCCAAAATCCAAGAGAAACACCACATTCTACCTAGAATATCACACTGCCAAAACTCTTACTGCTCATAAGAGAAGACAAGCAAACCCATTTGTGCCATACGTTTAAGGAGTTTTGTGTCGTTGCAATAGGTTTTCGTTAGCATTGTGCTTGTTTTAAGACACTTTCCCCTTAAAGTAATATAAAAGTAATTTTTACTTTTGACACTAAAAAGGATCATCTTGGTAAAATTACAATATATGCCAGTATTATTTTTGTATACTTTTCTGGGGGGGGGGTGGGGTACCAGGGACTGAACCCAGAGGCATGCTACCTCTGAGCTATACCTCCAGCCCTTTTTTATTTTAAAATGGGGTCTCACTAAGTTGGTGAGGCTGGCATTGAACTTGCAATTTTACTGTTTACTGCATTATTTCTTTACACTTAAAGAAAAAAATTCTTGGTCCAAACTTCAATCACTATTACAATATAGCCTAAATTTTGAAATATGATTTATTTGGGGAAATACATTGAGCTAGCTATTCATATTCATATTCTCTCTCTCTCTCTCTCTCTCTCTCTCTTCAAATGAGATTTTTTAAAAACGCTCTTTTAATCTAAATTCTATTTCTCTATTCTTGTAGAGTTCTGTAGAGTGGTAGGTTGGGTTACTGTATCAATTGTTGATCCTGGAGCAAGATGCTTATCATTCCCATCGATCAGAGAGTCCCACTGATCAAAATCTTTATGAAGACCTGTAAAATATAAACATTGATAAGCACCTGGGTGTTTAATATAAGCCTAATAAACATTTGGGAGCTTGCAATAGTTTGGGCCTCTAGGTGGCAACATAGAATTACAAATTGCACAGGTCACATAATGAATGATCTTAGAGGGAAAGTGTTGAGAGTCAGCAGTTCCCCTGAATTTTTTAAAATATTTATTTATTTATTTATTTATTTATTCATTTATTTATTTTTGGTACTGAGGATGGAATCCAGGGGCATTCTACCTCCAAGCTATACCCCCAGACCTATTGTATTCTTTTATTTGGAAACAGGTTCTCGCTAAGTTGCAGATGGCTTCACCGAGTTGCTGAGGCTGGTCTTGAACCTGCTATCCTCCTGTCTCAGCCTCCCAAGTACTGGGATTATAAGCATGCACCACCACGCCCAGCTCCTCCTGAATCTTTATCAGCTGCATGAAATAGATGGGCATGAAGCACCCTGCTGTGAGTGTTCCTAACATTCAAGTCCACTGTAGCCTTCACAAGAAGACTCTAACTTTAACAAGCAGACTAGCTTTCCATGACATATACTATATAAAGTAGCAAAAGTAACTTTCTCAAAATTTTTTTGTACTTTTAATGGTGCATTATAGTCTCACATCATAATGTAGTTTAATTGTAAACCAAACGGAAACAGTGAGAGAGTTAATGTCACGAATATTTCTTACCTAAATGCTTTTGTAGGAATGCCAATGAAGCTCTGTCTGTGAGGTCAATAGCTACCTTTGAGTCAATATCTCCTTTTAATTCGAGCATGCGTCCAATTATTTTGCCAGTTGCAAAAGTGAAGTCAGCAAAGTTGTGATGAACTGCACCCCTAAAAGAGAAAGATATTAACAGCCAGATGTGGTAGCGCACACCTGTAATCCTGGTACCTGGGAGGCTGAGGCAGGAGGATCACAAGTTCAAGGACAGCCTCAGCAACCAAGTGAGATCCTGTTTCAGAATAAAAAAAGAAAAGAAAAACCTTGTATTACTTGATAAAATTACTTTTGTAGTTAGGGCAAAGGAAAGATAATAGCTGGGGAATAGAAACTCATAATTTGATCTCCTTAAATGTATTTGAGGGTTATAAGCTGTTCATATAGGGAACCTACAATATATTCATCTTCCTTGTAGAAAAAAAAATCAAAGAATTCTGGCATATTGATTTCAGAAGAAACAACTTCCATTTTTAATGGGCTAGAATGTTTGCAATTTGAGCAGATGGAATGTGTTATGTGTTAAAGAAAACTTGAACTCAGGGCCAGAGCATATCACCTCACCCCCTCCACACACACCATCAGAACACTTGAGCTTAACCCTTTTATCTATTAGATAAATAACAACAAGAGCTGTCCCTATATTAAGCTGTAAGAACTTACAAATGTCACTCACACAGCTGTGAATTCATCAACAGCCTAATATTAAATAGAATGGCCCTTTTTTCAGTGTTCATTTTATACTACCGCTGGGACATTTGATATTTGATGACATGTGTGTGTGTGTGTGTGTGTGTACTGGGGAATTGAACCCAGGTACATTCTACCTCTGAGCTACATTCTCAGTCCTATTTTATTTTGATTTTAAAACAGGGTCTCACTAAGTTGCTGAGGGCCTCATTAAGTTGCTGAGGCTGGCTTCGAACTTACGATTTTCCTGTCTCAGCCTCCCAAGTTCTGGGACTACAGGCATGCACTACCACACCTGGCTTCTTGTACTTTTTTTTTTTCCTCTTGGACATTGCACTTCCCTTCTGCCCCTAACGACTCTGTACTGGTTGTTGGCTCTTCACACCTCTCTCCTCTAAATGTAGGTATTTCTCAAGAGTCTACTCTCAGACAAGTTCCTGTTACACTTCACAGTGTCATCTCCAAAAGTAATATCAGGCAAATTTGGTGCATTTCTAATTTGCGGCTAGACATCTCTTCCTTGATTTCCCAGTACCCAAACTGAGATCTACGGTTAAAACACACCAGACCAGCTCCAGCCAGTGCAACACTCCCTTCTCACTTTGCAGGTTCTTAGAAGCAAACCATCGTTCTTTTAGTCTAAGCTCAAAATAGGGCCAATCTAATTGCTCTTTGTTACAGTCCAGTCAAAACCTGAGTGTGCAGCCAGGTGCTGTGGTGCACACTTGTTATCCCAGTACTTGGGAGGCTGAGTCAGGAGGATCACAGATTCCTGGCCAGCCTCAGTTACTTAGTGAGGCCCTCTACAACTTAGTGAGACCCTGTTTCAAGAGAAAAAAATATAATAGAGCTGGGGGTTAGCTTGAAGGTAGAATGCCCCTGGGTTCAATCCCCAGTACTGCTGGGAAAAAAAAATACTGAGTGTCAGAAATATAAGGCAAACAGAGACAGGAGGATGAGGGGGCTAAGAACAGAGACCTGGATGAAGCGGAGGAATGTTCTGAGAGGAGAAAAGGAGAGAGGACAGAGGAGAGTGGTGACAGTCAAGGGTGCAGGAACGGGGTGGTCAGTCGTGAGGAAGAGATGCAGAGAAAGAGGCTGTGTGTGGTGCGGCCTGCAGCAGGCCTGTGGTTTCCGGGCACTAGTGGGGCTTGGGAAGCTAGACTGCAAGCATCAAAGAGTGAATGGAAGTGCATGGAATATTAAATACAAGCTGCTCTTCCCAGGTTTCTAGCAGAGAAGGGAAGAAAAGGAATAAGGTGAGAGCCTATCAAGGGAGCAGGCTTGAAAGATGAGTAGGTGTTCTCTAAGTATTTGTTTTAGAAAGAGCTAACTGGAAGTCCTTACCTGAAATACCCAGGCCCTCTCTCACATCTCAATTTTCTCAGTCCTACAAGGTCCAATTCTGGTGTTATCTCTTCTAACAGCCTTTTCAGTCATGAGAGCATACTAAGTGTCTGACCCCCCCCATATTGGTTATTGACCACAATGCACTTGCCCCACCTTATCCAAGGGGGGTCATGAAACCACAGACAGTACATACTCTATGTTTTTTTTCCTGTACATGCATACCTATGATAAAAGTTTATAAGTGAGATGCAGTAAGATTATAACACTAATAATAATAAAATTGAATGATTATAATAATAATATGCTATAATAAAATCCCATGAATCTCAAAATACGTTACTGAACCATATTTAAAAACGAGCACTCTGATACCGTGACAGTTGATCTGGTAACAAGATGGCATTAAGTGACTAACAGGAGGGTAGCTTATCCCATGTGGACACATTGGACAGAGGCGTGATTCATGTTCCAGGCAGGACGAAGCAGGATGATGCAAGATTTCATTACACTACTGAGAATGACACATACTTAAAAGTTAAGAAATGTCTATTCCTGGAACTTTTCCAGTCTATTTCCCAACCATAGTTGGCCAGGGGTAACTGAAATTGTGGAAATAAAAACTGGGGGGAATACAAACTGTGTATCTATCTCACCTCTTCTTTTAAATAAAGTAGTTTTCAAATAGGAAGGGGAGGAGTTCTATCTCTGCTTTTAATCTCTTGCTGTGAGTTCAAAACCCTACTAGGAGTGCTTTTTCATATCTAGCATATAAGCAAATTGCTAGTGTTCAAGGGTACTCCACTAAAGCTTTGGGGAATTTATAAATTCATATTTCTCTCCCAACAAGTAAGCATAAGAAACTATCTGATTTTTCTTTCAAGAGTTCCTTTCTTTGTCTAATGATGGAATACTTAATTCCCCCATCCCACCTCCAAAAATGTGTGGGCATACTGAGGCATTTAGATAAAAGTAGTCTGTAGACTAATGGAAATTTAAATTACCAACATATACACTATTTACATTAACACTACTAAAAGCATTTTCACTTTAAAAAAAGAGTGAGTTTAAATATACTTAGAAACTGAGATTGTCTAATATTCTCCTTGTTGGAAGTCTAAACAGCCATTTTAGCAGCTCTGTGACAGATAGCAAATGGTATCTGTTGATGTGTATCCAAGCTTTAGGTTTCTGTTTCAGATCATAAAATAAGTCACTGAGCAGGTGTGGTGGTGCACACTTGTAATCCCAGTACTTGGGAAGCTGAGGCAGGAGGATCCCAAGTTCGAGAACAGCTTAGACAACATAGCGAGATTCTCAGTGACCTAGCTAGACCCTGTTTCAAACTAAAAAATAAAATAAGACTGGGGGTGTGGCTCAGAGATAGAACTCCCCTCGATTCAATCCTCAGTACCACACAAAAGAAAAGAAGTCACTGATACTTACTTGATTGTAATCATTTTTCTTTCTTTATCAGGTAGGAAGAATTTTTTCATTTTCATGATATTGTAATGAAATTGGAATAGTTCGGAGTTGATAAAAAAGAGGGGCTGAGGGACTTTGGAATATAAGTCATCTGCCACCGGAAGCATCCATGCATCGAGGGCAATACCGCACCTGTGCATAATTTGAGAACGATGAATACATGCTGGTTAGGACTGGTCAATACACAGGGCTTCCTGCCGTGCCAGTTTATCATGGCCTATCTCGCTGGGCTTCAGAGCTATCATACTTCAATATGAGAAGGAGACTTTATCAGCTTCAGAAGATAGCAGACCTCGGATTATACAGTCAGTTTCTTTAAGAAACATTTAAGAATTGCAACCTATAAAAAGACAGTACCTTGAAAGTTTTTGTTATTCATTTTTTGTTACATTATTTTCAA